>QRFJ01002371.1:202820-241340 GCA_006176705.1 Cocos nucifera
CAGCAAGTCCCGTCCAGACGACCTCCTCTATCTCCTGCCGGCCTTCATAATTTGGACCATGCTTCTCTTGACTTTGTCGCTGGGGATGACAATCACCGATGTGGCTAGCTCCTAGCTCCTCCCTGGGGTGGCGTTGATGACGCCGCGGGACGGCCAACCTTCTTGTCTTTTCCGGTTACGGCAGTGCCTATAGCCGATCTTCTCCTTGATCGCGCATGTTTGGAGAGGCCGTAGTCCTTCAGGTCTTGGCGGTTGGCTCTTAACTTTGCCGAGAATTCGAGTTAGAGGAGCGGGTCGTAGTTGCGGAACCTTCTGGGAGGGGGGCTTCGTTCCGTCCTTGCCGGCGCCGAACTTTATTTTGGAGGTTGAGTTGAGGAGTTCGGCTTTCCACCGAGCTTCATTTTACCTTGATGCCGAGCTTTGGGGTGAGCCCGGCTTTTCTCGCCCGAACTTCATTCCGCCTCCAGTGAACACTTTGTAGGCGGTTCCTTTGGGGGACATTCTGGAGCGTGAGTTCGGCCTTACTTGCGCCGAACTTCGTTCCACTTTCCCGCGGAAGCTTCCGCGGGAGGACTTCATACTTCTTTGTCGGAGCTTCCTCGCTGACGGGCTCATAGGTGGGTTCGGCCTTCCTCGCGCCGAACTTCATTCCGCTTCAGCGGGGGAACTTCTGCTCTCCGTTTCTCTCTTAGGGGCGATTGGGCTCCTCCCTAAGGCTGATTCCTCCGCATTTCTTCGGCAATAAGTTCCGGGGTGGACGACCTCCTCATGCTGAACTCCTCAATTTGGTGCAAGCTCTTGTTGCTGGGAGACGGCGAATCGCTGATGCACCGAGATCTTTCCCAGGGGCAATGTGAACGACGCCGTAAGGTGGCCGACCTTCTTGCAGTCTCTGGCTACGGCAGCGCCCTTAGCCGATCTTTTTCTGCTTCAGGCCGGTACCGGAGGAATTTACCCAGCCGACCCGTTCTGACGAGCTCCTCAATTTCGTCTCGGAGCTGGATGCATCCCTCCGTGTCGTGGCCGTGGTCGTGATGGTAGAGGCAGTACTTATTTCGATCGCGCTTGTTTGGGGGAGATCGTAATCCTTCCGGTCTTGGCAGCTGGTGTTTTACTTCGGTGAGAATCTGGGTTCGAGGAGCGTTGAGGGGGGCATAGCGGCGGAACCTTCCGGGAGGTGGACTCCTTCGCGCCTCCTTTATCAGGGCGAGTTCGAGGAGTTCGGGCCCGCCTGCTTTCGTAGGGGGTCTGCGAGTGCAGCCGAGCTTCACCCAGCTCTTCCTCGTCCGCCAGCCGGTCCTTTCTGACGAGCTCCTCATCTTTCAATTTGAAGGCTTCTTCCGCACGGGCATATCTCTCGGCTCGAGCCAGCAGGTCGGCGAAGTCCCTGGGATACCTTTTTTCCAGAGAGAACAGCAAGCTTATTTTTCTGAAGGCCGCCCTTAAGTGCGGCCATCGCGACAGACTGGTCCAGGTCCCGGACTTCCAATGCCGCGGCGTTGAATCGAGTGACGTAAGTCCGGATGGATTCCCCTTGCTTCTGCTTGACGCTCATCAGGGAATCTGAACCTCGGCTCGGTCGTCGGCTGCTGATGAAGTGGGCCGCGAACCGACTGCTCATCTGGTCGAAAGAGAAGATCGTGTTGGGCTTCAACGCCGAGTACCAGTTCCTCGCTGCTCCCTTTAAGGTAGACGGGAAGGCTCGGCACAGCACGGCATCTGAAGCGCCGTGAAGCAGCATCATGGCCCGGAAGGCCCCCAGGTGATCAACCGGATCAGAAGTTCCATCGTAGCTTTCCAGTTGAGGGAGCTCGAAGGTCGGTGGAACAG
The DNA here is from genome assembly GCA_006176705.1 of Cocos nucifera. Lineage (NCBI taxonomy): Eukaryota > Viridiplantae > Streptophyta > Magnoliopsida > Arecales > Arecaceae > Cocos > Cocos nucifera. Next base: position 204,651 of record QRFJ01002371.1, read on the forward strand.
GTTCTTGCATGATTTTCTGCGAGAAAGGAGGGTCTGCACAAACGTCATCACCACGCGAGGGGGGACGAAGTTCTTCAATTCGCCGGTTCATTTCCGAAGAGCCTTTGGCCCAGCAGGTCCTCACGGTCTCTGATCTCCAAGGCTTTCTGGTGAGATGGGCGCGAGGCTTCACCCTTGGTCGATCCATGATCCGAACAAGGGCTCTCCCTCCTCCGCCTCTCCAATCCGGGTATCGGAGGTCGGGCTGCCCAGGCCGGTCGCTCTTGGACTGGATCATCCGACTTCGGAGAGTCCCGCGCCGGTCGGGCTGGCACTGGGACTTGTTGGTGCAGCACCGCCTGCACCGCCTCCGTGAGACCGCGAACGTGCTGGATGAGCTGGTTGAACTGCTCCGTATCCACTGCGGCTATAGACGGGGGCTGAGTCACCGGGGCCGGAGCAGGGACAGACGGACTCGGAGGGGATCGAGCCGCGGAAGCCGTCGAGCGCCGCGTCGAAGCCCTTCTGGGGGGCATTTCCTCTTTCCAGAGAAGGAATTCTGAAGAGGGAGAAGAGAGATCCGGAGCAGGGGCGGGAAAATCGTCGCCGAGCACTCCTTTAAGAACAAGGGAACCTCGAAGGTTCAGGCCCTTCCTCTAGCGCCAATCTGTTGGTGCAGAAATCCGTCGCCGCCGGAGGTCGCCGCAATCGAGGCCGCTGGGCGCCGCCGGGGACCTGCAAAACGAAGTCCCGTCCGGAACCGGTGGGGTGGTGGCTCCGGCAGGACCCTCCGACGGTCAAGTTAGTTTCCGACCAACAGTAATGGAGTGCTCGGAATGAGTTCCGGAGCTTAGAGATGTGGAGGAGAGCTTAGAGAGTCGAGAGTTCAGAGAGCTTAGCCTTAGCGTGTCGGGAGGGTCCTTTATATAGTGGAGCTTGATGGTGACAACTGCAGCCGCGTGCTGGCGGGCCGCTCGAGGTTCGGCGGAGTCAGTCCCACTGGTGCCGTGTGCGGCGGATTGAGGGTGACAGCCATCGCCGCCTGGCAGTGGGTCGCTATCGCCCGCGGCGGACTGACCGATGGTACGGCGGACTGACTGATGTGATGGTTGCAGAGCTTGCCGAATGAAGGGTTGAAGGCCTTCGTCGTGTGCCCATTTCGGAGGAGTTCGGGCTCCTGAAGAGGAAGATAGGAGGGAGTTCGGCTCCCATAGGCGTCTGGCAAGAGGTATGCAGCTAAGGCTCGTCCGCAGAAGAGTTCGGCTGCTGAGAAGTCCGAAGCTCGGCCGTCTGGGGTTCGGCCGGCTGTTGGGCTTGGGCTGAGGCTTGGACACTTGAGAGTTCGGTAGGAGCTCGGTCGGCCGAAGTTTGATGAGGGCGACCGCTGAGGAGTTCGGCCCAGTGACGACTGCTGAGGAGTTCGGGCTCCTAAGTGACGACTGCTGAGGAGTTCGGCCGCTGAGACGACTTCATTGAAGCTCGGCCGCTTGGAGTCGGCCCGAAGGAGTTCGGCCGCTGAGAGGACTTCATTGAAGCTCGGCCGCTTGGAGTCGGCCCGAAGAAGTTCGGCCGAAGGGGAAACCTGGGAGGAGCCCGGATGGCCGAACGGGCGTCTCCCGAAGAAGTCCAGCCGCTTGGAGTCCAAGGAGCTCGGCCCTCAGGAAGTTCGGCTGGCGGTGGGAGTTCGGCCCGGAGCCTGGCGCTGGGGAGTTCGGCAGCTAGGTAGTTCGGCCCGGACCTTGGCGCAGGGGAGTTCGGCCTCTAGGCAGTTCGGCCGTGGTAGGGGCTCGGCCTGGCGCCTGGCGCTATAGCTCTTCAGCGGCTACTGGTTACATTGGGCTGAGCGTCGGGCCGGGCTTCGGCAGGAGCGGGATTTATCCCCAACAGTTAGTATATTGAGGAATCTGATTTAATGATGTGGTAGTTGGACTAGCATCCTTATTAGAATTACTCTGAATTTCTGTTGCCTTAGATTTTCTTGCCTTCTTATGACTTCTTTCTATATCTATTCCTTGAGATTGAAAGTCAAAAGTAGAAGCTACTGCAGTAGTAACTGCCTGAGTAATTATACCTATAAATTTCTGTAATCCAATAGTAGGCACTTGCACTTAAAATAAAGATGATGATGCTAGGGCATTATATAAAGACTTTTGAACATCCTCCTGCAATTGTGAAATTTCTCTTTCCCTCCTTATGGCTAGATAATTTTCTTTGAGATTGGCCTTCGCTAATAACTCCTTTTGCTTTACCCTGATCTCGACCTTGACTCCTACTTGAGATTCATCATCGGCCACTATCTCTTATCGGTAATTGATCTCCATCCAATCCTTACCTTGTCTGAACCATCTTCCTACAAGATAATTGATATAGTCAATTTTATCAATCTCAAAGATAATCTCACTAATAAATAAACTTCAAAAAAGAACATCCCAAATTGAAACATAAATTTACAAATAAATACTACCAAAAAGAGTTATTAAAAGATATTAAGTCGATTCACAATCAATCAGATTATTTTCAAAATCACTCAACCCACTTTATATTATTTACCAAACAATCCAGGTGAATTGATTATGATATGCATAAGTCCATCTTTACAAATCATAATCCTTTACTCATATCCATTAACCATAAACCATTTCTTATGCCTATTGATTATAAATCTTTACTCATCTCTACTGATTATTAATCTTTATTCATCTCCATTAACTATAAATTTTTGCTCTGATACCAAACATGTAACGCCCCACTCCTAACTATCGGATGAGTGTGCTACACCTCACCCTTATCTAAGAGTAAAGGAGCTATGCTTTATCCTTAAATAAGAGAAAGAGGAGTATGAGCTATTGCTAAGCTGAACTACAATATTATTAATAATCTACTTCCATTTAACTCGATCAATCTATCAATATATAACACAAACATTTTAATTTAAACATCTTAACTTGCTAAAAACAACTACCTCAACTTAGCTCATTAATTTACATAATCAAACTTAGGGTTCCAAATACAATACCATACTTCATATATACAATTCAATCACAAAACCACCATTTTAATACTTGTCATTTTAAAACAAACTAAAGCATATACTTATAACAATTTTTGGTTAACAACTACAATAAAATATAATACAACTCAAATATATCAATCATCTCTTTCTCTATTATACATAGCCAACTTCTTTTTTTTCTTTAACTTAAGACATCTGCTGATATTCAAGCTAATATCTACTTCCAAGTTAGAGATACTTTCAAAACTACAAATAAAAAAAGTGAGGGATGAGACTTGGGAGTCTTAGTGAGTGAATAATCAATCTAACAATGAAAAAATAGAAATCTACATTTTAATATAACATTTTAAATGTAAGCCATAGGACTATTCTTTAATCTTCTTAAAACTGTAACATATCCAATAAGAATAAGGCCAAACAATAAATCACATTATGCCAATGAACATTCTCCTCGGTTACTGTCGGCCATAGCATCCCTTCCAAGGTAGCCAACATGTAGCATAATATAATACCAAATAATGTAGATTAGCCTTCATGGACACACTACAATGCAAGACTGTGAAGGTGCCAGCTTATGCAAATGTTTGCACGGATGCTTATGCTAAATTCAAATATTAAGATACACACTCCCATGGATAGCTCCTTTCAAAAAAAATACTAAATAACCTTTCGAATATTGAGAAACTGAATTTCAAAAGCTGAAATGTAAAATCAACAAATTCATCTACTATTTTCATGTTTACACAAATATATATATATATATATATATATATATATATAAACTGAGAAATAACCAAAATTAGCTGCTTTTCAAATTAGTTTTTTTATAATAAAGTATAATAAGAAAATATTAAAGCTAGATATAAAAACCACTCACTTAACTAGCTACTAGCTAATTGGCTTATTCAAGCTCCTTTTTCAATTCTTTTTTTTCTATAATATTAATAAATACTAATTAAATTCATATCATATGATTCAAGATCAAACTGTACATACTTTGCTTTAACACTCTTTGCTTGACCTTTCAACCATTCACTTCTACTTTATCTTGCTTGTCTTAGCTTAGGTTTAACCAAACTTCAACATAACTCAGGAATTTTAGGCATTTAAACTATATTTCTATTCTCACACTTGGTCTCAGATTCAATTAATACCACTTCAACACATAGCTAAACCATTTAAATAATTTCAGCATTATAAATAATTCAATTCATTTTCAAACTCAATTTAAATTACAAAACCTAACTTACTAAAACCCTCAAATCTAATAACAAGAATTGAAAACTCAATTTGAACTTAATTTAGAAATAAAAATCCTTACCTCAATTATTAGAATTCTATTGCTGCCAACATAGATTTTTCTTCTCTAAACAAGCTACTTGCCCCCTTCAATCTAATTTTTCACCAAACATCACTTCCTAACTAATTCCTCTTTGATTTCTAACAGAAAATAGGCCTTCTCCGGTTCTCTTCCCTTCTTTATCCTTTTTGGTTAACTAAAGAATCTCAGAACAATAAAAGAGTAACCAATCGCTTTTATTTTGGAGAAAGAATAAACTAGGAAGAAGATTTGCTAGGTGTCACTCTTCTAGAAAGCCAACACCTCTCTCTCTCTCTTCTAGTTACGTGGCACAATCCAAGGTAGCCACCTGTTAAATTACTTTCCAATTTTTTTTAAAAAAACTAAACTTTTAAAGCCTCATAGCCAATACCATTTTTCTATTTCCGTTGGCCAAGCCAGCTCGACCCCAAATCGGATCAGCTTGAATGTCAACCAGGTCAGCTTGAACTCAAATTGGGTTGGCTCTCTTAGGAAAATAGGATATTAATTTCTATAGCCTTAGACTTGGGTCAGCTCAATTTTAGGTCGGGTCAGCTCGAACCCATAGATTTTAGAAAGTTTATTTTTGAACACAAATGCTTGCTATCCACTTGCCACACACAAATATATATTCCTCTAAATTTTTTAAATATCACTCATTTTATGCTCAATAGCTACCAAAATTTAACTTTAATACCATTATTATCAAATTTATACCTAAATACTTAGACATGCTATAGATAAAATATTGTGCCAAACACTCGATACATGCTAAATACAAATATTAGTTTCTTAAATTACTACTTGTTGGATCTGGATGTTACACTATGCCTCTTTGTTGGTTCTGTCGATCTGCTAGCTCTCTCCTATCGATGTTCCTCAGTTATCATGTTGATAATTTCTAGTGGGGATCGATCTCCTTCTGATTTTTTTCTTCGAGATTGTTCTGGTTGTGGGAGCGCCCTTGGCCGATCTTTGCACCTCTTAGGTCGACACCAAATGAATCGATCCAATCATCCCTATCAAATCGGCTCCTCAATTTCATCATGAAGCTAAATGCACTCTTCAGTATCATGACCATGGTTATGATGGTGCAAACAGAACTTATTTGGATTACGCCGGATGAGACCTCATCTTCTCTAGCCTCGGTAGTTGCTTACTAATCTGTATTAGAACTTGAGCTTTTAGAGCACTTAGAGAAGCATAATTGTTGAATCTTCTTGGAAAGAGACTTCGCCGCATTCTCTTATCATGGCTTCTTGGCCGAAGAACATGAGGTGGAGTTCGAGTTTGCCGGTGTATAGGTGTCCTAGAGCACTGTCGACTTTCTTTCGACCTTTAAAGAGGGGGAGAGGACTTGTTGGGTTCTTCTACCAGGCATTCCTTTGCGGCATCAGCATCCCGTAACTTGAACGCCTCTTCAGCTCAAGCGTACCGCCCAAGCTAACATATCGGCAAAGTTTTGAGAGTACTTCTCCGACGAGAAGAGAAGATCATTTTTTTAAAGATCATCCTTCAGAGTGGCTATTGCAACAGACTGATTTAAATTTCAGACATCCAAAGCAGCAGTATTAAAATGATCGACATAAGCTCGGATCGATATCCCTTCATGTTGCTTAATATTAATAAGGGAATCCGACACTTGCTGCTGATATCGGCTGCTAATAAAGTGAGCTATAAACTCCTGGCTCAATTTATCAAAAGAGTGGATGGTACCTGATTTTAACCCTGAGTACCAGTGCCGCACCGCATCGTGCCTTTTAAAGTTGAAAGAAAAGCTCAACACAAAATGGTGTCCGGTGCTCCGTAGAGGAGTATCATTGTCCGAAAAGAGTCCAAATGATTAAGTGGATCCGAAGTCCCATCATAGTTCTCAAACTGAGGAAGCTCGAAGTTTGACGGAATGGGCTTCTACATGCTTCGGACAGTAAATGGTAGGTCGGTGCAGAAATCATCCTTCCAAGCTAGGATCAAATTATGGAGTTCTTCAATCCACCTATTTATTTCTTATAATTTTTTATCGAGATCATCATCTCGATCATGGATCTCAAAGCATGGAGGCTTCACAGAAGGCAGAGATTTTTTTGAAGTTAAATTATGCTTAGAGCAAGGACTCATTGATCTCTGCTTTCCCTTCCTAGGGCCTTCTAGGTGGCTTCCTTTGGCGGGCCTTCCCAAATCTAACTTTTGATTTTTCAGTGATGGCTTTATAAGGGGCATCGATGTCGAAATCTGTTGCATTGCCTGCACGGCTTTCGTGAGGCTTCTCACCTGCTACATCAATAGATAAAATTGATTAACACCCATTATCGCAGCTAGTTGGGAAGGTGGAGGTGCTGGTGTCTGTGTTGGAAGAGGATGATCGATCGATGCTGGATTTAGCCGGAAGATTGTAGCAATTGATCGTCGGGATGATGCTCTCTTGAGCGGCATCCTTATTCGATGGGGTACTCCTTTAAGAATAAGGGTCCAGATAGCCCTTCCTCTAGTCGCTATCCTATTAGTGGAGAAATCGGATCATCGTTAGAACTGTTGGAGTTGTCGCTTGAGATCTTGCTGATGAGACTTACAAAATAAAGTCCTGATCAGAGATGGATGGCTCCGACGTGAACCCTCCGACGATCAAGTCGAAAATCTATCAACAAGAATGGAGTACTTAGAAGTTAAATAGATTAAAGAAGAAAACATATTTGAAAGATCCTATTTATAGATGGAGCTGTAACAGATTGATGGTGACTGCTGTAACTGACTACTAGTGAGCCGTTTGGAATGTTCTAATTCTATTATGGAGGATAAGTGGGCGATCGTAACCGTTTGATATTGACCAACTGTAATCCAGTGGTGGTGCAGATAAAAAATATCTTTTCTTATTACTGATATTCGAAGATCGGAAGCTATCAAGTTTGACATTCAACTTTATAGACTATAGTTATTCTGTGGAATTTGAAGTCGGACAGACTAAGTTTAAAAATCAGTTATCTGAGCTGGACTTGTGCTTTGAATTTTTAGGTCGAACGAACTAAAGAGCTAGATGAATATCGAACTTCCTGATTAGGACTATGTTAGAATTGCTTAAATTGATTTAAGAAAGATTAGCTAGAGATTCGACTATATTCAAGATTAGATTTTGACAAAAATTACTACAAAATTATTATCGTCAAGTTTGAACTGAAGATCAAAATCAAGAAACTCGACAGATGTTTGGGATCGGATATCAATAAGAAATTACTACTATTTTAGAATAAGCTATGATTAGATTTAGAATGAAGATAAGAACTTGTCGAACTTGGAGACGAATATTTTGGTATTAATCAGAACTTGAAAACTGGCCTGGTTGTATCTTAAATTTGACCACATCAATAGCCAGACGGTACCTTCAAAAGGACAGTAATAGCTGATTTACTAGAACTTTGATGAAAATTATTTTTTTTAATAAAAATTATTAATTATTTATATAAAATTATAATAAATTATTCTAAAAACTTAAAATTTTTTAAAATTTTTAATAATTTTATATTTAATTATAAATTATTATAATTTAATTATAAAAGAATAGCGAGATATTTCATTTCAAGCAAACCTCGACAACCCCTTCCCGAGCTGTTACGCGTGCCACGTTGGGATGCGGAAGGAGCGCGCTTTCTTCATCGCACGCGTCCTGTTACGGCACGAGATGAAGCGCGCCATGCCCCAACGGGCGCAAAAATCGTGCACGCGTTATACAGATTCTGGTGGCACCACTACAAATTCTGTCGTACATGACATCTAGCTGGCAATTTACGGTTCTGCAAGATATTATATTACCATTGTATTGGTGCACGAGCTCGCAGCCGCTTGCTCCGGGACCACTCCCAGGTGGACCAGCCAAATCCAACGGTGGACAACACGCCACGTTAACCTTGTATTTCATACTACAGTAACTTGATAAATCATCATGACCAAAATGCTTTCAGTCATTGTGATGCAGTTTTGCCAAGCGCGAGGAGTTCATGAATCATTCCAGAATTAAAACGTATGAGAGCAGACAAATGGCGCAGAACTCACATACCTGAAGAATAACATTAAACTTCAATCCCTCATTGATTTTTTCCTTGATTTCTTGATATTTTGCGGAGATTTGTTTGTAACACTTCTCTCCGGCAACTGGAAATAAAAATTTGCTAAATCATTAGCAGCTTACACGTATAGAGCTATCATGTACATATAAAGATATCAGTCAAAAAAATTGTTTGGAAAAACTATGAATCTTGTCTATGCTGTTGGATTGCTATGGGTTGCAATTTTGTTTAAAAATCATTCCAACCCAACATTCTATTTTGGCTTACATTTTTATTTAGTCATTTTTTATTTTTAGCAAGTCAACACATTCATATTTGACCGACACTTCTATTTGGTCTTTCTCCTTGTTTAGTAATTCTATATTTGGTTTCTCTTTACTTAGTATGTAATCGGGATATTACTTTCTCATTACTTAGTATGTAATCAAGATATTCCTTTTTCTTGTAATTGCTGTAATAGTTAGTCTTGTAATCTATATAAACTACTATTGAAGGTCAATGAAATGTAAAAATCAAAAATAATTCTCAATAAAGAAATTATCTTTATCATGATATCAGAGTCTTGAAGCTTCAACGAGCATCTCTTCTTCTTCTTCCTTCAGTGCTCTTTCATGGCCACCGGTTCATCTATCTCCACCTTCTCCAATCTCTCTTCTCCTCCTCCATCCAACACAACAACCCCTCTCATCTTTCCATCGGCAGAGCATTTTTTATCCATCAAATTGAATGCATCTAATTTTTTGATCTGAAGAAAGCAAATTACTTCCTTCTTAAAGGATCAAGGCTTGTTTGGGTTCTTTGATGGCTCTCACCCATAGCCCATCGATACGATTGCCACTGCTACTTGGCAACAACAAGATGCCCAACTCATAAGCCTTCTTGTTGCTTCATTATCTGAAGATTTGATTCCTCTTCTTCTTGACAAAGAGACTAGTTTTAAGTACTGGAGCACTCTTCATGAAGCCTTTGGTTCAGCATCTCTTATCCAACTCATGTCTCTGCATCTAGAGTTGCAGAATCTTCGTCAAAAATCAGTTGAGACCGTCACCTCTCTGCTTCGATGTGCCAAAGCTATGGCTGATGAACTTGCTGCCTCTGGTAATGCTCTCAAGCCAATTGAATTTAATTTTCATGTATTGCATGCCCTATATGATGATCTACAAGATGTGATCCCTGGCATTCTCAACCGATACACCCCACCGACATATACTGAACTTCATGGGCTGTTACTTAGCCGTGAAAGCATGTGGGTATTCAAAAAATTAACCATTGCTGATGCCACTCCTACCAATCCTACCACCAATGCTGCTCAACGGTTCGCCCATTCTTCTAGTGACCCTAGGCTCTCTATTGGTCGTAGCTTCACTCGAGGTCGTGGAGGATGTGGCAGATTTGATTGAGGTTGTGGTCATTTTGGTCCTTCTGGTGGTCATGGTTCTCAATGGTGTTCTTTTTGTAATCGTAACAACCACTCCAATGCCATCTACTTCTATCGCCCTCAGCAGCCATATCCATACTTTTTCTCTCCATAATTCAATGCCAATTTTTCATATTCATCATATCCATATCCAAATCCATCTCAACGTCACCCTAATCAGCCACTTCTTCCTACCCCTTAGCCCTCCACCGCCCTCACCTGGTATCCAGATACAGGAGCATCTCACCATATCACTCCTGACATTTATTCTATGTCCTTCTATGATGAGTACACTGGTCCAGATCAGGTGCATGTAGGTAATAGTAAGAAATTACATATATCATATATTGATCATGGTTCTTTTTCCTCTCCTTACTCTTCTCTTTCTTTTCAGTTATCTAACATCTTACACGTCCCTTCTATTTCTAAAAATTTACTTTCTATACAACAGTTTGCAAAAGATAATAATATCTTTTTTGAATTTCATCTATCTCATTTTTTTGTGAAGGACCGAACTACCAAGACCACAGTGTTATTCAGTTCGAGTAAAGGAGAATTATACACTCTCCATTTCAGCCCTTCTTCTTTGTCTGCATCTATTCACGTAGCTGAGAGCACCACTCTTGATGGTTGGCACAACCATTTGGACCATCCCCATTATCATTTGCTTCGCTCCATGGTGAAGATCAATAATCTATCCTACAAGTCTGCACATCTTCATCCCCTTTGTCCCTCATGTCAATTAGGTAAGTCTAGTAAGTTGCATTTATCTCCGTCCCATCGTCGTAGTCAGTTTTTATTAGATCTTATTTATAGTGATGTTTGGGATCCTTCCCCTACTCCATCTTTGTTAGGACACCGCTACTACGTAATTTTTGTTGATGATCAAAGTAAATATATTTGATTTTATTCATTAATGCGCAAATTTGATGTATTCTCTATTTTCTTACAATTTCAAGCTTTGGTTGAACGGCATTTCTCTAGTACTATTAAATCAATCCAAACTGACTGGGAAGGAGAATTTTGCTCTCTTCCTTAATTTTTTCGTAAAATTGGCATTATCCATCATATTGCTGCTCCTCACCATGAACAGCAAAGGGCTGTCGAATATCATTACCGTTATATTACAAAAATTGGCCTGTCCCTTCTTGCTCATGGATCCATGCCCATGTCATACTGGCACTATACTTTTGAAACGACTATTTTTCTCATTAATAGGATACCATCTAAAGTCTCTAATGGTGTGTCCCTCTTCGAACTCATTCACAACAAACCACCATCCTATACCTTTCTACGAATTTTTGGATGTCTTTGCTATCCCCTTCTTCGTCCTTATAATTGACATAAAATGGAGTATCGGTCTCAACCGTATGTTTTTCTCGGCTACAGTCCCTCTCATAGTGCCTATCGATGTCTCGATCTAAAAACAAATCATATATATATCGCTAGGCACGTTCGCTTCAACGAATCTATCTTTTCTTTTCAATCTCAGTCTTCATTAACTTATCCACCACCAACATCTTCCTCTTCCTCACCTTGGGGTGTTACATCACTTCAATCTTTACAAGAGGCCACCCCACTACCATCTGTTCCTCCACCAGTTTCACATTCTTTTTTGCATCATTTTTCCACCTCAACATCGATTGCATCCCCCATTTCTCAGTCTATCTCAACATCTTCTCCTATAACCGATCCCACTCCAAGCCCTTTTAGCATTATCGACTCTGCACCTGTTAGGACTAGATTACTTATTGACCTCTATTGCAATTTTCATCAGCAAAACCTTTCCTTCCCACATCTACCCCTACAACTAGCTCCCAGCAAGACAAAACTTCTTCTGATCCACCTGTCCAACCCATCCATACACATTCCATGGTGCTTCAACCTTGTCCCAACCAGTCGTTCGCCCTCACCACCACTATCCTTCCCATAGAACCTACTTGCTTTACTCAAGCATCTAAACACTCTGAGTGGCATATTGCAATGACTGAAGAATTTAATGCTTTAATTCGTAATGGTACGTGATCTCTTATTCCACGTTCATCTCATCAAAAAAATTTGGTTGGCTGTAAATGGATATACAGGATCAAAAGAAAAGTTGATGGATCTCTCGAGCGCTACAAAGCGCACCTAGTTGCTAAAGGGTTCCATCAGCAACTTGGCCTCGACTATAATGAGACATTCAGCCTAATTATCAAACCTACCATCATTCGGTCTATTCTAAGTATTGCTATCTCTTAAGATTGGTCTATCCGGCAACTAGATATTCATAATGTCTTTTTGCATGGCAACCTAATAGAGAAAGTATACATGTCCCAACCGCCAGATTTTGAGGACCGCGATCATCCAGATTATGTCTGTCATCTTCATAAATCTCTATATGGGTTAAAATAAGCACCCCATGCCTGGTTTCACCGTCTCTCCTAGTTTCTTCTCTGACTAGAATTTGTTGCCAGCAAGATCGATCCTTTATTATTTATTTTAAGGATGAAGTCTCATGTCCTATATGTGCTCATCTATGTTGATGATATTTTGGTAACCAACAATGACTCCAGTCAGATCTCTCTTCTCCTTCATCAGCTTGCTAAAGAATTCTCTATTAAGGATCTTGGTGATCTCTATTTTTTCTTAGGAATTAAGCTATTCGAAACTCTACTGGATTATTATTATCTCAAAAATGCTATATTAAAAATCTTCTTTCAAAGACAGGCATGGTTGACTGTAAACTTGTTCAGAACCCAATGGCTATTACAAAGAATTCTGATTTGGGAGGTGCACCCCATCTGGACCCCACATAGTATCTTTTCATTGTTGAAGCTCTTCGGTATGTTACATTGATACGCCCGAATATTTTCTTTGCAGTGAATAAAATATGTCAGTTTATGCAGTCTTTTAATATTGATCACTGGATTATGGTCAAATGCATCTTAAGGTACCTTCAAGCTATAGTTGATCATGGGTTACACATTCGCCGATCCATCTCTCGCTCTCTTCAAGCCTTCTCGGATGCAGATTGGGCAAGTAATGGGACTGATAGGCGTTCCATTAGGGGGCTATACAATTTTTCTCGGCCCCAACCTCATTGCTTGGGTAACTCATAAACAGAAGACAATTGCCCGCTCATCTACAGAGTTTGAATATAAGGCCTTAGTGGATGCATCAGCTGAATTAATATGGTTTGAGTCATTTTTTCAGGAACTTGGCCATCCCTTACATGGCCCTCCTATTCTATGGTGTGATAATATTGGGGCCACTTATCTCTCGATCAATTCTATTTTTCATGCTCGCATAAAGCATGTCGAAATTGATTTTCATTTCGTTTGTGAACGTATTGCACGATATCAACTATCTATTCAGTTCATCTCCACTCAAGATCAGCTTGCCGATATTCTCACCAAATCCTTGGGTACCTCACGTTTTAGATTCCTAAGAGATAAGTTAAAGATTTGTGCTCTCAATTCTTCATCTTGAAGGGGTGTATCAGCGCAAATTCATTTCAACCCAATATTCTATTTTGGCTTGCACTCTTATTTAGTCATTTTCTATGTTTAGCAAGTCAACACATATTCATATTTGGTCGGCACTCCTATTTGGTCTTTCTCTTTATTTAACAATTCTATATTTGATTTCTCTTTACTTAGTATATAATCGGGATATTACTTTCTCTTTACTTAGTATGTAATTGAGATATTTATTCTTCTTATAATTGTTGTAATAGTTGATCTTGTAATCTACATATACTTCTATTGGAGGTCAATGAAATATAAGAATCAAAAATAATTCTCAATAAAAAAATTATCTTTATCATTTCTAATCTTGTTATTCATCCCTGAGTCTTATTTATATTTTTATTTTTTCTCTTGCTGCTGGATTGGAGCTTAGGTTGCTGCACCTTTCTCCTTCCACATCCAGTTAGATTTAAGTCTTGTTCTTGAATTTTTTTTAAAAAAAATTTCCATTATTTATCTTTTTTTCATTATTTTTTGGAATCCTTGGCATATTTTCTTCCATTTTATAAATCATTTTCCACTTTCTCGTGTTTTTCCTCACTCTTTATTAATATGGGGTGCTATCTAACGCATGTCATATCATATAAGATGGTTGAGTATCCATCAAAGAACCCAACTATTGGTCATGGTTTTTGGATGGAAAGTTCCCATTATATTATATGTTAGTAAGATATAGAGATAGACCAAAAATTATGAAGTCATAAGGAATGACTTGACATCGCTACCTCTTTTAGAAAGTTTGGTCCTAAATATAGAAAAATGGAGGAAAGGATTCATATGGACGATCCCCACTAGTTTGGGATTAAGGCTTAGTTGAGGTGAATCTATAGTAGAAGGCTTATGGTGAACAGCTATAACCATGTAGCATGGACCACACACAAGGAAGAATTCACCATAGGAAATCAAACAGGGTAACAAGGTTATAAAGATGACCTAGTGTCATGTAGAATGGCTAGACCTGAAAGTGTAAAACATTCAGTCTCAAACAACAAATAATAGAGTTGACTATTAAGTAGTGCCTTGGGAACAAATATTAATGTCATTGCACCAAAATCTCACTTCTTAACAGTTATTCTGTAAATATACTCATTACCAGTTTTACTAGTGTTGATACAAAAGCCAAGGTGTAGGAATTGACAATGGTGACTGGGTTTTGTTTCTATGTATAGCATAGATTAATGCTTGCGGCCAAGATCTATAATAACTTACCATCTAATGATTGGGTCTACAAAATAAATATCCAATTATATTACAATATCAAAAGAAAGATAAGTTTGAGAAAGAGAAATAAGGTTTAAGAAGACTTTGTTGAGATCAAGATTTTATGTCCTTACGGGATGGGGGCATCTCAGCCGTCCCGTCCTATTCCTATGAGAAGATGGGACTAGGATGGGCTCGGGACTCTAAAACGCATTCACATAGGGAGAGAAGAAGAAAGAGGAAAAAAGAAAAAAAAATGATGAAGTATAAAATAAAAGGAAAGAAGAAAAAAATAAAAAAAAAGAGGGAAGGAAGAAGAAAAAGAAAAAGAAAAAGAAAGGAAGGAAGGTAGAGAAAAAAAGAATGAAGAAAGAAAATAAAAGAAAACAAAAGAAAGAAAGAGAGGAAAGAAGAATGGGATAGATGGAAGATATCCATGAGGATATATGATCAAGACTGTCGTTGGGATGGGACGGGATAGTGGGCTATCCCATTCCATGGAGAAATCAGGATATCTTTGTCTCACGGGAAAGAAAAAGAAAAAGAAAGAAAGGAAGATAGAGGAAAAGAAAGAAAAGAATGAAGAAAGAATAAAAAGGAAACAAAAAAAAAAAAGAGAGGAAAAAAGAATGGGATGAATGGAAGATATCCACCAAGATATATGACCAAGAATGTTGTCGGGATGGGACGGGACAACGAGCTGTCCCATTCTATGAAGAAATCGGTATACCTTTGTTTCATGAGATTTAAAATCCTAGTTAAGATTTATTTGTCTCATTCTACAAGATGACGCCTATACATCACATAAAAGGTTCAAGCAAGATGTATGTCTCACATCTAATTCTACTGCATATATGAGCGGAATTTCTTATATGCTTAGATCATTTTCACTATCAATAGAATCAAAGTGATGGTACACTATATAATTTTGCATAATTTTGTTTTTAGTGTCCGATAGGATGTGGAAACCTTAAGGTTTATATTAATATTTTATTCTATAATTATATTATTGTGCATATCTAGAATTTGCAATGTTATATCCTTACATTATATCCTATCTTGGTTTTTAACAAACTATCATACACATGATTTGCCATGTCGATTAGCACTATACCATACCATATCGGATTACCATATAATTCCGATATCGAACCAATATGCAGTCTCGTCTTCTACCAACACTTGGTAT
The DNA here is from genome assembly GCA_006176705.1 of Cocos nucifera. Lineage (NCBI taxonomy): Eukaryota > Viridiplantae > Streptophyta > Magnoliopsida > Arecales > Arecaceae > Cocos > Cocos nucifera. Next base: position 220,337 of record QRFJ01002371.1, read on the forward strand.
GCTTCATTGTCTTGCATCCTACTACAAACTAACACTATAATAGGATGATACTAATACAGGATCCAGTCTGAGATGGCAAACATTGATTACATATCTTTTAGATGTTTGTTCTATTTAGAAGCAAATCCATGAAGCTTATCCCTTATGCCTAATTCTATCTTGTTAAGAGTGTGGAAGCTTCATCTTATGCCTTGTCCGTTTTAACATTCAAGGAAAAATAAATTGAATCTATGAAAAATTGACATCAAGTTCACCATGTAGGGAAAAAATTAGAAAAGAAAAGCATTGCAGCTCTAAAATATTAATACTAGTATAACATGATGCTTGATTTCCAAGTCTCGTGCCTAGAATGTTGATATGACCATCCAAATGCCTTAAAAGAAAAAAAAAAAAAAAAAATCAAAGCTAGTTGCATATATAGTAATTTCAGGTAATAATTTTATGAAGGGGGTCCCAAAAATATTTATTTTACAAAAATGAATAAAGAATCCCAAAGCAACCATCACTTATCTCTCACTTGAAACTCAACTCTTATGAGACTTGACACAGTTTAGATTGAGTTACCAAAAAAACCCCAATAAAAATCTTTTCTAAAAGAAATCTAAACCTAATTCCATCACTAAGACTTAAAAAAATTGCTAGCTTGAGAAACTGGATCTTGTCAAGGTCATAATAATGCGTGCCTTTTCCATGCCACCAGTAGACATCCCATATTGGTCAGACCAATTTCCTATGCAACTAGAGTTTCGTATTTTGACATTATTTTATCACAGTTCTTGTGCTAACTCGTTTGATTGCAAGATGAAAGAGATATCGAGTCCATCTCATCATACGTAGAAGATATTTTACCTGAATTTTTTTTCTAACTCAATTGCTTGCAAGATGAAATTACTGATCACATATTAAGTCCATCACATTCTAAGTTGAGCAACAAATATAGTTGACATAACCATAACCATGCATGATGATCATAAAGCTCCTTCAACATTCAAATCCTATGAGGAGAAATTCTATGGAATCGCCTCATCTTTCGCCATGGGATTCTCACAAACAACCAATAAACACAGGCATCCAGCCTTATCCCAAGTACCAATAGATCCCCTTTCACCAAGCTTTCCCGTCTAGGGCCATATCTGATGTTATTTTAAGTTTGCCATATCTTTTCTCACAACTTCCATTCCATTCATGTTGTTTTGGACCTTCCCCTTCTTTTCTTGCATCCTCCAATACAAACTACCCAACCTCCCGTTACTAAAGGCCTGTCAAATTTTCCTTGCTCAGCCCATAATTATTTTACTCTTACAATTATTCTCACATACTTATTTCTCAGTCTATTTTTATAACTTCACTATTGATGCAGAATCTGGTTGATGCCGGATTGAGCTAGAGTTGAGAAAGATGAGGTCGCCACCGATGACCTACAAAATAAAGTCCCATCCGGAGTCGATAGTGGTGACTCCGGTAGGAATTTCTGATGATCAAATCAGCTCTTCTGGCAAATAGAAATGAAGTACTCAAGAAAGAGTTCGGCAGAATTTTGAAAATGATAAGAGAGCTTAGAGAAAATATATCTGAAGAATCTCTTTTTATAGATGGAGCTTGCAGCAGATGAGTAGTGACAGCCATACCGTCCAACCATGGGCCACTCGGGGCCGCGTGGGGTTTGTTACGGAGAGAGAGGTATCGTCAGACTAATAGTGATAGCCATAACCATTCGATAGTGGGCCGCTCGGGGCCGTATGGGATTTGCTATGGAGAGAGAGGTGTCGCTAGACTGATAGTGACAGCCATAACTATTCGATAGTGGGTTGCTCGGGACCGCATAGAGTTTGCTTGCGGGGAGAGAAGTGTCGTGATGTGTTCGTTCGTCAAGATTTAATAGTCAAAGTTCGAAGGAAGTAGGCATTGGTTGGTGAAGAACTTTGACATATGTCAATTCCAGAGGAGTTTGGACTCCTAAAAGGAGTACGGCTAGAAAGGATCATCCAGAAGGAATGCTAGTTGAAATCTAGAAGTAATCCGCTGGAGAAATTCGACTGAAGGAGGATTTCGGAAGGAGTTCGGCTCCTAGAGGAATCCGACTGAAGGAGGAGTCCGAAAGGAGTTCGGCTCCTATAAAAATCCGACAGAAGAAGAAGTTCGAAAGAAGTTCGGCTACTGTAGGAATTCGACTGAAGAAAAAATTCAGGAGTTCAACTCCTATAGAAATCTGGCTGAAGGAAAAGTTTGGAAGGAGTTCAGCTCCTGGAGGGACTTGACTGAAGAAAAAATCCGAAAGAAGTTTGGCTCTTGGAGGAATCCGACTGAAGGAGGAGTCCGAAAAGAGTTCGGCTTCTGGAGGAATCCGACTGAAGGAGGAGTCCGGAAGGAGTTTAGCTCCAGAAGAAACTTGACTGAAGGAGAAATTCGAAAGGAGTTTGGCTCTTATAGAAATACGACTGAAAGAGAAATTAGGAAGAAGTTTAGCTCCTGTAGAAATCCGACTGAAGGAGAAGTCCGAAAAGAGTTCAGCTCCTAGAGGAATCTGGTTGAAGAAGGAGTCCAGAAGGAGTTCGACTCCTAGAGAAACTTAACTAAAGGAGAAATTCGAAAGGAGTTCGGCTCCTGGAGGAATCCGACTGAAGAAGTCCAGAAGAAGTTCGGCTCATAGAGGAACTTGACTGAAGAAGAAATTCGGAAGGAGTTCGGCTCCTATAGAAATCTGACTGAAGAAGAAATTCGAAAGAAGTTCAGCTCTTGTAGAAATTCGACTGAAGGAGAAGTCCAGAAGGAGTTCAGCTCCTGGAGAAACTTGACTGAAGAAAAAATTTGAAAGAAGTTTGGCTCCTGTAGAAATCCGACTGAAGGAGAAATCTGAAAGAAGTTCGACTCCTGAAGGAATCTGGCTAAAGGAGGAGTCCAAAAGGAGTTCGGCTCTTGGATGAACTTGACTGAAGGAGAAATTCGGAAGAAGTTTGGCTCCTATAGAAATCCGACTGAAATTCAGAAGAAGTTCGGTTCCTATAGAAATCCGACTGAAAAAAAAATCTGAAAGAAGTTCGACTCCTGTAGAAATTCGACTGATGGAGGAGTCCGAAAGGAGTTCGACTTCTGGAGAAACTTGACTGAAGAAGAAATCTGGAAGGAGTTCGGCTCCTGTAGAAATCGGACTGAAGGAGAAGTCTGGAAAGAGTAAATTCGGCTGAAGGAGGAGCCTGAAAGGAGTTCGACTCTTGGAGGAACTTGACTGAAGGAGAAATCCGGAAGAAGTTTGGCTCATGTAGAAATCCAACTAAAGAAGAAGTCTAGAAGGAGTTCGGCTCCTAGAGGAACTTGACTGAAAGAGAAATCTGAAAGAAGTTTGGCTCCTGTAGAAATCTGACTGGTGGAAAAGTTTGGAAATAGTTCAGCTGAAATTCGAAAGGAGTTCGACTGCTAGAGGGGTTCGACCGCTGGAGGAAGAATTCTCGATCGAAGCTCCTCCAGGATTGCCGGTTACATTAGGCTAAGTGTCAAACTGGACTTCGACATGAGTGGGGTTTATCCCCAACAATAGTCCTCCCACTCTCGAGTTCGAAATTTGAAGGAAGGAAGTACAAAAAAGATGACTGCTGAAGTCCTTTTCTGGGCTCTGCATCCATTGAGGTCAAAGCTCGGGGGAGATCTCATATCCTTTCGAGGTTGAAGGAGATTTCATCTCCTGTTGAGATCGAATATCTTGGAGGCTCGGGAGAGGTCTTATCTTTAGTCGAGGTTGAAGGAGATCTTATCTCTTATTGAAGTGGACGTTGAAGCTCGGGGAAGATTCTCTCTCCAATCGAGGTTGAAAGAGATTTTATCTCCTATTGACGTTGAAGTTGAATTTAAAGCTCGAGGGAGATCTTATCTCCTGCCGAGGTTGAAGGAGATCTTATCTCCTACTGACGTTGAAGTTGAATTTGAAGTTCGGAGAAGATCTTATCTTCAGTCGAGGTTGAAGGAGATCTTATCTTCTATTGACATTAAAGTTGAATTTGAATCTCGAGAGAGATCTTATCTCCAGCCGAGGTTGAAGGAGATCTTATCTTCTGTTGACGTTGAAGTTGAATTTGAAGCTCGAGGGAGATCTTAACTCCAGTCGAGGTTGAAGGAGATCTTATCTCCTGTTGACGTTGAAGTTGAATTTGAAGCTCGGGGGAGATCTTATCTCTAGCCGATGTTGAAGGAGATCTTATTTTCTATTGACGTTGAAGTTGAATCTGAAGCTCGGGAGAGATCTTATCTCCGGTCTCGGGTTTTCGTGCTTGCTGCTTGTGGCAGACGTCGAGCTCATTGTGGACGTCGAGCTTGTTCTGGTCATCGAACCTGGTCCTCTCTTGCAAACTGGGATAAGGTTCTGTCTTTCGTATTTGACATAGTCAGATTGTCGTGGGAAAATATGGGTAAGGATTCTCCACCAAGCTTCTTCCTTCTCTATGTCTTTGGTATACGAGGTTCCGACTTTTGCTCATATTAGGATGAGGTTCTCCTCCTGTTCCTGACAGGCTACAAGGGTGCATTAGCATCGTTGTCGGGACCTCTCTTCTCACCTCATCTAAAATGAACGAGGCCTTCGACCTACTCATGTTAGGACGAGATTCTCCTCCTATTCCTAACATGGCAATAAGGGCACAAATGGATCGTTGAATGAGCCTCTCTCCTCCTCCTATCTTAAATAATCAGAGGTCTTCGACTTTGCTTACGTTAGGATGAGGTTCTCCTCCTATTTCTAACAAACTGTAGGAGCATATAAGGGCCATTGTCAGGGCATCTCCCCTCATCTCATCTAAAATGAACGAGGTCTTCGACCTGCTCATGTTAGGACGAGGTTCTCCTCTTGTTCCTAACATGACAATAGGGGCACAGATGGACCGTTTAATGGACCTCTTTCCTCCTCCTATCTTAAATAATCGGAGGTCTTCGACTTTGCTTACGTTAGGATGAGATTCTCCTCTTATTCCTAATGGACTGTAGGGGCACATAAGGACCGTTGTCAGGACCTCTCCCCTCATCTCGTCTAAAATAAATGAGGCCTTCGACTTGCTCATGTTAGAATGAGGTTCTCCTCCTGTTTCTAACATGGCAATAGGGGAACAGATGGACCATTGAATGGGCCTCTTTTCTTCTTCTGTCTTAAATGACTGGAGGTCTTCGACTTTGCTCGCATTAGGATGAGGTTCTTCTCCTATTCCTAACGGACTGTAGGGATACATAAGGACCATTGTCAGGGCCTCTACCCTCATCTCGTCTAAAATGAACGAGGCCTTCGACTTGCTCATGTTAGGACAAGATTTTTCTTCTGTTCCTAACATGGCAATAGGGGCATAGATAAGCCGTTGAATGGGCCTCTCCCCTCCTTCTATCTTAAATAATCGGAGGTCTTCGATTTTGCTTATGTTAGGATGAAATTCTTCTTCTATTTCTAACGGACTATAGGGACACATAAGGGCCATTGTCAGGACCTCTTCCCTCATCTCGTCTAAAACAAACGAGGCCTTCAACTTGCTCATGTTAAGATAATGTTCTCCTCATGTTCCTAACATGAAAATAGGGGCACAGATGGGCCATTGAATGGGCCTCTTCCTTCCTTCTGTCTTAAATAATCAGAGGTCTTCTACTTTGCTCGTGTTAGGATGAGATTTTTCTCCTGTTCCTAACGGACTGTAAGGGTACATAAGGACCATTGTCAGGGCCTCTCCCCTCATCTCGTCTAAAATGAACGAGATCTTCGACTTGCTCATATTAGGACGAGGTTCTCCTTCTATTCCTAACATGACAATAGGAGCACAAATAGGCCATTGAATGGATCTCTCCCCTCCTCCTGTCTTAAATAATTGGAGGTCTTCAACTTTGCTCGCATTAGGATGAGGTTCTTCTCCTGTTCCTAACATGGCCACTATTGATTGCTTCTTTCCTATCATCACATAGTTTTTATACTGAGAAACAATAATATTAAAATGAAGGAGTTTTATTGAAGGAAAGTTATTGATAGTACATCCTCAGATTTTTTGAGTTTCAAGATCATGGGAGCATTGTTCCTCCGAGCTCCTTCAGATGATAAGTTTCAGGCCGGACGACCTCCACCACTTCATACAAGACTTTCTAATTTGGGGTAAGCTTCCCCTGGCTTTGAGGCTGAGAGATGGTGGCTTGCCGAAACACTAAGTCTTCCACTCTAAATATTTTACTTCTAACTCTGGAGTTATAGTATCGGGCCATCCTTCGTCTGTAGACCACCATCCGAACCTAGGATTCCTCTCTTCTTTCTTCCAGCAGATTGAGGTTGACTCTGAGGTCTTGTGGGTTACGCTGCTCATTGAAGGCCACGATCCCTACTGATGGGAGTTTAAGCTCGATTGGTATGACTGTCTCCATTCTAAAGGCCAAGACGAATGGTGTTTCTTCAATCGGTAGCCTTTGAGTAGTTCGGTATGCCTAGAGGACGTGGTAGAGTTCATCCACCCAGGCTTCCTTTGCTCTATCGAGCCTTGTCTTGATACCTTATAGCAGGATTCGGTTGGTCACTTCAGCTTTTTCATTTGCCTGTGGATGAGCTACCGATGTGAAGTGATTGGAGATGTTTAAATTTTCGTAGAACTTGGCAAACTTTGTCCCAGCGAATTGTTGCCCGTTATCTATTATGAGAGTTTGGGACAGATCGAACCGACAGATGATTGACTTTCAGACGAAGTTCTGTACCTTGATCTCGGTAATTTTTGCTAGTAGTTTGGCTTCAACCCATTTGGTGAAGTAGTCGATCACGATCAGGAGGAACTTCCATTGCCTGGATGCCATCAGAAAAGGGCCAAGTATATCCATTCTCCACTGCGCAAATGGTCAAGGTGCGCTCAGTGGAGTGAGTTCGGAGGCTGGCTGTCTTTGTATGTTTGCATTCTTCTGGCAATGGTCACATTTCTTGATATACTCCATAGAGTCATGGTACAAGGTTGGCCAATAGTATCCTTACTGAAGTAGTTTTTGTGACAGAGATCTGGCTCCTGCATGACTTTCATAAATTCCCTCATGCACTTTCCATAATGCGGAGTCTCTCTCTGAAGGTCAGAGACATCTCAGTAGCGGTAGCAAATACGACCTCTTATACAGCTTGCTTTCATATAAAACATACCGGAAGGCTTGATTCTTGAGTTTTTGAGCTTCTTTCGGATCACGAGGAAGAACTCCCTCTTTGAGATAGACAGCTAATGGGTCATTCCAGCTCGGCTTGAGCTTCGTCTGTATAACAAACTGTGATTCCTCTGAGCTTGGACATTTTAGAGTCTCAAAAAATACTTCTTTGGATAGTTCGGTTGGGGCTGAAGTAGCCAATTTAGAGAGGAGGTCGGCTCTTATATTTTCTGCTATCGAAATCTATCGAATGCTAAAACTGCCGAAGGTCGGAGTCGAATTCTTTACCTTCTCAAGGTATTTCATCATACTTTCCTTCCGCGCTTCATAGTTGCCACTAACTTGGCCAATCACTAATTGAGAATCACTGTAGACTTGAAGCCGGTCTACTTTTAACTCTCTTGCTATTTTTAATCTGACGATCAGCGCTTCATATTCGGCCCCATTATTAGTTGTAGAAAATTTGAAGCATAGCGCATACTCGGCGACGACTTCCTCGGGGCTAACTAAGACTAACCCCACACCTGCTCTAGCAGAGTTGGACGAACCATCCACGTACAGGGCCTAAAAATCTTCGAAAAGATCGGCACTCTCTTTGGGAAGGCTCGATTGTGATAATAGAGCATTATTCTCATTCCGTTCAAGCTCGGCATCATCTGGAATGGTACATTCTACTACAAAATCTATCAATATCTGGGCTTTGATCGATGGCCGGGGTCAATAGTTGATGTCAAATTTTATGAGCTCAATTGTCCATTTTACGATTCTCCCGGAAGCGTCCGTTCGATGAAGGACTGCTTTTATTGGTTGGTCCATGAGGATCGTTATGGCGTGCCCTTGAAAGTAAAGTCGGAGTCTCCTAACAGTAATTAGATCAGAGTAAGTCAATTTTTCTAACTTAGAGTATCTGATCTCTGTATTCCTCAGGATCTGACTTACGTAGTAGATCGATCGTTGCATCTTCGCTTCCTCCTTGACCAGGACTACTGTCAAGGCCGTCGGGGAGACTACTAGGTACAGAAATAATTCTTCTTTGGATTCAAATTTTGCCAGCAGTGGGGGTAAGCTAAGGTAGTTTTTAAGCTCCTCAAATATCCATTGGCACTCCATCATCCAGCAGATGTTCTTTGGTTGCTTGAGAACTCAGAATAAGGGCATGCACCGCTTAACTGATCTCAAGATGAAGCGATTCAGGGATGCCACTTTTTTGGTTAGGTGCTGAACTTTTTTGATTATTTTTGGAGCAATCATCTCAAATTTGTTTCAATCCCATGTCTTGACACCATAAACCCTAGAAACTTTCTTGATGTCATACCAAAGGTGTACTTGGTCGGGTTCAGCTTCATCTTATACTTCCTGAGTGTACTGAAGGTCTCTTCGAGGTCGGCGAGGTGGTTCAAAGAAGCTCGACTTTTGACGAGCATGTCATCCACGTACACCTCCATCTTGCGGTCGATCTGCTCCTTGAAGATCTTGTTGAGCAAGTGCTGGTATGTCGTCCCTGCCTTTTGAGTCCAAAGGGCATAACCCTATAACAATAAAGACCACGATTAGTAACAAAAGTAGTTTTCTCCTCGTCCTCCGGTGCCATCCGTATTTGGTTATAACCAGAGAAGGCATCCATGAAGGTGAGAAGCTTATAGCCTAAGATTGTGTCTACCAGTTGATCAATCCTGGATAGAGGGTAGCTATCTTTTGGGCAAGTCTTATTCAACTTTTTAAATTCTATACACATCCTCCACTTGTTGTTTGCCTTCTTAACGAGGATCATGTTTGAGATCTAGGTCGGATAATTAACTTTCTAGATGAATCCAGCTTGGAGGAGCTTGTCTACTTCTTCTGCGGTGGCTTTCTGCCTCTCCAGGGTGTGGTTGCGCATCTTCTCTTTTACCGATCGTACTTGGGATCAACGGCCAACCGATGTTCCATGACCTCGGCGTCAATTCCTGGCATGTCTGCTGGGACCCAGGTGAAGATGTTCGTATTCTTTCTGAGGAAGGTGACGAGTTGCTTCCGAACCTCATCTCCCAAGTTGGAGCCGATCTGTACAGCATGCTCCGTATTTTCGTCGTTTAAGGGCATAGATATGAGGTCCTCCATAGGCTCACCCCACTCCTCGGTGAGGTCGTCATAGACATCTAGCCCATCAATAGGATAAGGGTCGGATTGTTCTTCCTTTTGCAGGGCGATTGAGTAGCAGTGCCTTGCCAGAGTTTGATCTTTCCTGACCTCCCTGATCCTGTGACTTGTCAGAAACTTCATCTTCAAATAATAAGTTGATACTACTGTCCGAAGTGCATTTAGACTAGGTTGGCCGAGAATAGCATTGTAGGCAGATGGAGCCTTTACGACTAAAAAATTGATCTATGCCTTAGCCAGCTTCGAACGTTGCCCTGCAGTCACAGCTAAAGTTATTATGCCCTCAACTGGTATGGCATCGCCAGTGAAGCCTACCAACAGGAAGTTCATAGGTCCCAAATGGTTATTGAGTAAGGACATTTTTGAGAAAGTATCATAAAATAAAACATCAGTCGAGCTTCCATTATCTACCAAAATGTGGCGTACATCATAGTCGGCAATGTTTAAAGAGATTACAACTGCGTCATTGTGCGAGAGTTGGACTCCTTAAGCATCTACCTTAGTGAAGGTTATGGATTCTTCAGTCCTTCGTCTCTTCACTAATCCCTCAGATCCACTGGCCTCTTCTCGTCGAAGTCCCCCCGAGATTGTGTTGATGATGTCGAGAGGCGGCCGATCTCCTTGTTGTTCCTTCCCCCTTGGTGGTTCAAGCTACGGCAGTGCCTTTGACTAATCTTTCCATCCTTCAGATCGATGCCGTAGGAATCGATCGAGTCTGCCTCGCTTGATGAGCTCCTTGATCTCATCTTAGAGCTGCATACACTCTTCAGTATCATGACCATGGTCATGATGATAAAGATAGAACTTGTTAGGATTGCGCTTGTCGGAGTGAGTATGCATCCTTTTCGATCTCGACAGTTGCTCCCTGATTTTCATCAATACTTAAGTTTTTGGAGTATTGAGAGGGATGTAGTTATGAAATCTTTGAAGGGGTGAACCCCACTGTGCCATTCTATCGGGGCTTCCCTACCTTCGAGCCTGGGGAGGAGTTCGGGCTCGCTTGCACTTAGAGGAAGTTTGGGAGCGCGGTCGAGCTTCACTCACCTTTCCTTCCTTAGTGGGCCTGTCCGGCTCGCCGATTCGCCGCTCTCCAATGGCTTCATCATCCTTGGCCTTGAAGGCCTCTTCAGTTTAGACATAACCTTCAGCCCGAGTCAGTATATCGACAAAGTTCCTAGGATACTTCTTTTTTAGGGAAAACAACAAATCATTCTTCTGAAGGCCACCCTTGAGTGCGGTCATCGCAACTGACTGATCCAGATTCTGGACCTTCAATACAGCAGCATTAAATTGGATGACATAAGCCCGTATGGATTCTCTCACCTTTTACTTGATGTTCATCAGAAAATTCGAACCTCGGTGGGACGTCAGCTGCTAACGAAGTGAGCCACAAACTGATGGCTCATCTGATCAAAGAAAAAGATGGTACCCAGCTTAAGTGCCAAGGATCAATTCTTGATGGCTCCCTTGAGGGTGGATGAGAAAGCCCGACATAAAATGATGTCTGACGCACCATGGAGCAGCATCATTATCCGAAAGACCTCCAGATGGTCGATCGGATCGGTGGTCCCATCGTAACTCTCAAACTGCGGAAGCTCAAAGTTTGGTGGAACCAGTTTCTGCATAATCCTCTAAAAAAAAGGAGGATCAGTGCGAATATCATTATTGTACGAGGAGAGAGTATGATAGAGCTCTTCGATTCATCGGCTTATTTCTAGGAGTATTTGATCCAGGAGATCTTCACGATCGTTGATCTCCAGGGTTTTCTAATGGAACGGGTGTGAGACTTTCTCCTCGGTTGAGTCATGGTCCGAGCAAGGGCCCTCCATCCTCTGCTTTTTCTTTCTGAAGATCAGAGATGGGTAGCCCAAGTTGGTCATCTCCAAATCGGACCGTAGGGCTCCGGAGAAGCCTACTTCGGTCGAATCGATGTCGGGGTCTACCGATGTACGGTCTGCACCACCTCCGTAAGATCGCAAACTTACTGGACCAATAAATTGAACTGCTCCATATTTACCATGATTGCAGGTGGAGCCTAAGTTGCTGGGGCTGAAGTGGGAGCGGATAGGTCTGGATGGGATTTGGCTGCAGAGGCCGTTGATCATCGGATCGAAGCTTTCTTGGGAGGCTTTTTTTTTGGAAAAGAACTCTAAAGAGGAGGGAGAGAGATCACTGCTGAGTACTCCTTTAAGAATAAGGGTACCTCAAAAATAGAGGTCCTTTTTTTAGCATCAATCCTGTTGGTGCAGAATCCGATTAACGCCAGATCGAGCTGGAGTTGAGGAAGATGAGGTCGCCGTTGGTGACCTGCAAAATAAAGTCCCATCTGGAGTCGGTGGTGGTGGCTCTAGCAGGACCTTCTGACGATCAAGTCAGTTCTTTTGGCCAATAGAAATGAAGTGCTCAGGAAAGAGTTCGACAGAATTTTGGAAAGAAAAAGAGAGCTTAGAGAAAATGTATCTAGAGAGTCTCTTTTTATAGATGGAGCTTGCAGCAGACGGATAGTGACAGCCATACCGTCCGACCATGGGTTGTGTGGGGCTTGTTACGAAGAGAGAGGCATCGTCAAACTGATAGTAATAGCCATAACCATCCGATAGCAGGCCACTCAGAGCCGCATGGGGTTTGCTATAGAGAGAGAGGTATCGCCAGATTGACAGTGACAGCCATAACCGTCCGGTAGTGGACCGCTCGGGACCGCATGGGGTTTGCTTACGGTGGAAGAGGTGTCGTGATATGATCGTTCATTGAAATTTAATGGTCAAAGTTCGAAGGAAGCAGGCATTGGTTGGTGAAGAACTTTGACATATATCAATTCCAGAGGAGTTCAGACTCCTAAAGGAAGTGCTGAAAGAAAAATCCTGATTTTTCGAACCAGGTTCGTTCAGATCTGATCAGATCAAGAGATATATTTCAAAATTTTTTCTCTTTGATCTAGATTAGATCTAGGATATTTCAGATTTGATTCTTATTATTTTAATGATTAAAATAAATTTAGATAAATTAAATCAAATTTAATTTATCTTGAAGTGGATAATCCTATTATCCGTTGATGATCCTATAAGCAGTAGAAGATTCTGGATCTAGCCATGCAAGTGTCTGGCCTCTACCGGTATCCACTCGGACTGAATCTGGAGATTCTCTTCTTTTCTATCACATCTCCAAAAATTAGATCTAGATATGATCTGGAGGATCTTTAAAATTCTTTTCGAAGATCAGCAGTCGTCCTTTATAGCAGCGCAGTCTTCTAACTTTTAGTCGCCTTTCTTTCATCTGGATCGCACCAACCAAGCTCCAAAAACCTTTTGGATGTGGAGAGGAGAGGGAGAAGATGCTTTGGCATGGAGGAGGAGAGGAGAAAAGGCCTTGGGGCATGGAGATCTCAAAATTACTTTATGAGTTGGGCGTACGATCTTATTTATAGACTAAGCGTGATCCAACTCCTTTTCTTTCCAACCAATCACAACTCTTTATGAAATCAGATCTAAATCTGATTGGTGGGAATAGAGTCTCCTGGATTTTCCTTAGAGGGTGCCTAAGATCAGTCAAAGTTGGTTCTTAGGAGAACTCTAATTGAAATCCAAAAAGAAGATGGAGTTTCTGTCCAACAGGAACTCCTGGGCGCCTCCAACTTGGGCGCATGCCTAGGGTAGCGTGCATCCTCCTCCTTGCCAGGTTCTGGTAGGAGAAAAAGCTCCCACCAGTCCTCCAATAGGTATGTGACACATGGATAGAAGTCAAAGTGTCAATGGTCAATGTTTGACCAGTCAAAGATTAATTTTTGACCAAAGTTAAAGAACGAAAAATGGTAGGTGACCAAAAATGGCAGGTATTGTCTTACAAAATAAGACAACCTTTTCTAACTTGGACAAGCTCCAGTCAGACAAAGTGAAGGCCTCTGATCGAGCACAAACTCCTTTGGCTTAGTCAGGATAACTTATTTGTGATAGTAAAAGAAGAACGTTAGGTTCAATCGAGTACTAGCACGATTTTCTTGAACCTAATTGAATCTCATTCAGATCAATTGAACTGGATCAGTTCAATTGATGATCATCAGATTCAAATCCTTATTTATGTGACCCAATTAGGTTCAGTTCTATATGGTAATAGGATATGTTATGATCTCTATCATCGATATCATCGAAACTCCTTTCGATGGATCAGAACTCTTCTAATTTGAACAGCTAGAATGATCGATCATCTAGATCATTCTAATTGCTCCCAAAATCCACCAATGACACCTAGCAGTATATGGTGGCAACCCATCAGAGCTGAATGCAAACCTCTTGATGCAGCTATCTGTGTGATTAAGTTCTTCTATCTTGAGCCCTGATCAGATTAGGGTTAAAGTGAACTCGTCAAACCCTAGTCTCTGTCATATGATGTAATCATTCGATTCAAGTCCGATGTGAAAATCTAAATAGAAACTCTTTCTATTATTTCACTCTGCCATGGCCATGGGCTTCTGAACTTGATTCTCATGATCATCATAGGGTTGCTCCTCTACCACCGAGGTAGATAGATTCCATCTTGATGCTATCTAGTTCCTACAATAAACATGCAATAGCCAACATACACCTCAGGATTTCGTATGGCTAGGAGATCGAGTAATGGTGTAGTCAAACTATAACACCCTCAAGATGAACTGCCGATGCACCTTAGGTCAAAGAACCAGACACACTACTGCAGCATCGAGTCAGTCATTGACGAGAAGGTAGACTTCCTAATAACTACTCGAGGTGGTCACGCTCAGTGCCCTCGTTCTCTAACGAGTACCTATACTCTCGCTCTGGTTTCTCCACATCGTAGACTCAAGACTCATCTACTAAAGAGAAGTAATTGTATACCAACCTTCTGGATCAATCACCATCCTCATGATGATCCTATGGTTGGAAGCATTTTATGAGTTAATAATGATTATTCATGTCTTAAATTTTCAACTCTTGAAAATATGAATTATCATTACCATTAACTCAAAGGATGTATCACATATGTGATAGAAAATAACTCATTTTATTGATTATAGTCAAAATTATAATTTTGCCCCTAGAAGTGTATTACAAGTGTCAGCCAATTTTGGCTTCTAGGGCACATATATCTAACAATCTCCCACTTATCCTAAAGTCAATTGGCTACAAGTCTAAGTCCCATCTTTTCAAGGTGGGCTTCGATCTTTTGTTGTCCCAACGACTTTATGAGTGGGTCTGCCACATTATCTGTGGAGTTGACTCTCTTGACCTCGACATAATCCTTCTCGAGGTAATCATGGATGAGGTGGTATCGCCGCTCAATATGCTTGGATTTTTGGTGAGACCTCGGCTCCTTAGCAAGGGCTATGGCGTCATTGTTGTCGCAGTATAGAGGAATGGCATCTGATGGCATTACTCCAATTTCTGCAGCAAACTTCTTGTACCAGAATGCTTCCTTCGTAGCCTCTGATGCAGCGATATATTCTGCTTCCATGGTGGAATCTGCTATCACCATTTGCTTAAAACTTTTTCAGCTGACAGCACCACCATTGCACACAAACAGACTCCCAGATGTCGACTTTCGATCATCTATATCGAACATAAAATCCGAGTCTATGTATCCCTAGACTTGGAGTTCTCCGTTATCAAAGACCAACATCATATCCTTAGTTCTTCTCAAATACTTAAGGATACATTTCACAGAAGTCCAGTATTCTTCATCTGGATTTGACTGATATCTGCTTGTGACACTCACAGCATGGGCTATATCAGGTCGTGTACATAGCATGGCATACATGAGGCTCCCTATTGCAGAAGCATAAGGGATCTTGCTCATGCATTCTATTTCCTTAGGTGTGCTAGGGCACATCTTCTTGGAAAGATGAATACCATGTCTGAAGGGTATTAATCCCTTCTTAGAGTTTTCCATACTAAACCTCTTTAGTACTTTCTCTATGTACATCTTCTGTGAAAGTCCTAGCATCCTATTTGGTCTATCCCTATAGACCTTAATTCCTAGAATAAAGGATGCTTCACCTAGGTCTTTCATGGAGAATTCCTTGGACAACCATAATTTGACTGTTGTCATCATGGGAATATCATTCCCAATAAGGAGGATGTCATCCACGTACAATACGAGGAAGACAACAGCGCTCCCACTGACTCTTTTTGAAAACACACAATTTTCCTCTTCATTTTTGATGAAACCAAACGTTTTGATCACATCATTGAAACGAGTGTTCCAGCTCCGAGATGCTTGCTTAAGTCCATATATGGACCTTTGCAGCTTGCAAACCTTGTGATCAGTATCACTGGATGTGAAACCTAGCGGCTATTCCATATAGATATCTTCCTCAAGATATCCATTTAAGAATACCATTTTCACGTCCATTTGCCATATTTCATAATCGAAATAGGCTGCAACGGCAAGCAATGTGCGGATGGATTTTAGCATAGCCACTAGAAAAAAGGTATCCTGATAGTCAATGCCTTCGCATTGACTATAACCTTTTGCCACTAGTCTAGCCTTGAATGTCTCCACATTTCCATCTGCACCAATCTTTCTCTTGAAGATCCATTTACACCCAATAGGTACTATACCTTCTGGTGGATCTACCAAGGTCCAGACTTGGTTTGAGTGCATCGAGTCAATTTCTGACTGCATTGCCTCTAGCCATTTCTCGGAGTCGATATCTGATATCGCCTCGTTGTAGGTTTTGGGATCATCACCATGAGCACCATTACCTACGAGGAATATTTTCTCTACTTTCCTCTGAAATAATACCTAAGTATCTTTCAGGGGGATGGAAAACTCTTTTTGATCTACGAGGTGGAGGAGGTAGTGTTCTTATTGGCTCAACCTGATTTGGTTCCAATTGGTCCTTAGCTCGTTGTACTTGTGAGACTTTCTCATCAAGCTTAATCTGCTTTTCAATGCCGCTATCTTGAATAAACTATTTTTCAAGAAAGATGGCATGTCGACTCACAATCACATTGTGGTCTTCTGGAATGTAGAAATAGTATCCTAATGACTCTTTAGGATATCCTATGAATCGAGCTCTGAAGGACCTAAACTCTAACTTGTCCGCTTGTTGTCTTTTGACATGAGCCGGACAACCCCAAATTCTGAGATGACTCAGACTTGGTTTCTTACCGTGCCATATCTCATACGGTGTGGTAGGAACGGTTTTAGAGGGAACCCTATTCAGTAGATAAATTGAAGTTAACAATGAGTGTCCCCAAAGAAAATCAGGAAGGTCTGTGAAGCTCATCATGGATCGGAACCATATCCAATAGGGTCCGATTTCTCCATTCTGAAACCCGTTGAGTTGAGGTGTTCCTGGTGGAGTCCATTGAGAGACTATGCCATTTTTCCTTGAGATAGTCTAGAAATTCTCGGTTAAGGTATTCACCTCCTCGATCTGATCGAAGAACCTTAATGGGTTTTTCAGTTTGTTTTTCTACTTCATGTCTGAATTCTTTGAACTTTTCAAAAGCTTCAGACTTGTGTCTCATAAGATACACATACCCATACCTAGACAGATCATCGGTAAAGGTAATGAAGTAGACAAAATTGCCTCTAGCCGGCACATCAAATGGGCCGCACACATCAGTATGTACTAGGGCAAGGAGATCTGTGGCCCTTTCCCCATGTCCAACAAAAGGGAGTTTAGTCATTTTGCCTTGAAGACAAGATTCACAAGTTGGATATGACTCAGAAGTCAATGGACTCAATAGCCCATTTTTCTCCAATTTGTTGATCCTATCTTCTGCTATATGACCTAATCTCAGGTGCCATAGATATCTGTCGTTTGGACTATCCCTAGGTCGTTTGGCATTCACGTTTTGCTCGATAGTTAGAATAGGTACATCAATATGTAGCTGATAAAGATCCATTAATAAGAAAACCATTTGCAATTTTATTTCTTTCATAAAGAATGTTACAATGGTCCTTAAAGAAGGTAATCACATAGCCTTCTTGTGCTAAGCATGAAACAGAAATCAAATTCCTGCTAGCTGCAGGCACATAATAACAGTCTTTCAAAACTAAGTCTAAACCAGATGGTAATCGAAGAGGGTATGTTCCCACGGCTACTGCAGCAACTCTTGCTCCATTACCGATGCGTAGGATCATGTCTCCATCCCTCAGCCTCCTGCTATCCTCAAGACCCTGCATGGAAGTGCACAGATGAGCACTAGAACCAGAGTCAAGCACCCAACTGGATGTAGAAGAAACCGTAAGGTTAGACTCAATAACGAGCATACCTCCAGAAGGACCTTCCTTCTTGTTCTTCAGGGTGGCCAGGTAAGTAGGGCAGTTCCGCTTCCAATGGCCGTCGCTGTTGCAATGAAAATACTTTTTTTTGACATCGGCCTTTTTCTTCGGCTCTGCCTTCTTCTTCTTTGATTCCTTCCACCTTTTTTGCTTTTTCACAGACTTCTTTTTCTTTCCATAAGACTTTCTTTTGGAAGAAGTCCGTTCCATAGCAAGAACTGAGCCTTTAGAACCTTTCATAGAAAGCTCAGCGGTGACCAGCATATTCATTAATTCGGCCAAGAAATTTTGAAGTTTATGCATGTGGTAATTCATGATGAATTGCCCATATGCATCAGTCAAGGATTGCAGAATAATATCGTTCTGCAGATCCAAGTCTAACTTCACACCGAGCTTCTCAAGCTCTTCCATGTCCTTGATCATCATCAGATAGTGATCTTGGACTGACTGCCCATCACACATCTTAGCCTTAAAAAGTCATTTCGTAACTTGATACTTGGCTGCGCGACTCTATTCACCAAACATCTCCTGCAGGTGAGCCAACATTTGGCGAGCAGTCCCGATATCTTCATGTTGGTGCTGAAGCTCATCAGACATCAAGCCTAACATGTAATATCTGGCCTTATTATCTTTGTCTATCCATTTTTTCAGAGACGCTCTCTGTTCAGTGGATGGACGAACTGATAAGGTGGGAGGGTCCTGATCCAATACATAGGTTAACTTCTCAGAACCCAAAATAATTTTGTAGTTCCTGAGCCAATCTTTATAATTGGGTCCAGTCAGTCTATGTGTGTCCAGGATACGTGCCAATGGGTTGGACGCAGACATTTTTCTATAGAGAGTCAAAGATTCTAGTTAGATATTGTAATTATGACTTGACCAATTTATTTAGAAATTTTATTTATAAATAAATTAGCTCCCACTATTTTCTCGTATTCCTACACTCCCTTTGTAGAGATGCAAAAATCTCCACGATTAATGATTTCTAATGGATGGTGCGGTCTCACCAACTGACTCATCACCTCACCTAACAGTTATTGGTGATGGGTTAGCCAATGAGTGAACAACTCTTGTTCAATGATTCTCTAATCATGGTGCATCCAAACTTGATCTCTAATTCATGAATCTCACCATGTCCAAAATATTGATCCACTTCTTAGTTAAGTCAGATCCACCATTTACATAGACTAGATTCCTAATTGAGTCTTTCACCGTATCCAAAATATTGAGCCCAACTCATCCTCCAGCCCATAGCATCCAATGCTTAATAGACATGGTTGCGTCTTTCCGATGCAACTGAGCTACTGTATCCAGTCGAGAACAATCAACCTCAAAAAGGGTCCGCACATCTGCAATGGTGGAAGATCTCAGACTTAATCTTTTCTTAGGGAGAATTGATTCAAGTCTCATTAAACTAAACTTATCATAGTCATAACAATTATGACTAACCTAGTGGCATGGGTTAGCTCAGATTATTGACCACCTCAGATCAGAACTGTATCAACAGATATGGCTAGGTAAGTAAGACCAGTGGAAGAAATATGTCATTGACTCGTACAAGAATGCATTCAAGTCGAGTAGCTTTCAATTAAAAATCAGTCGATCGTATGTGCCAAACTTACCTTAGACACCAAATTGTTGAGTCAGAACCAATTGGATTAGCCTACAATCCAGACTCTAACCTCTGAGCCTAATTAGGTCTTGCTTGATCGTGACTCGATCTTGACCCAGACTTAATCCTATTAGGTTGGTCAATTTAAGCATTGTTGATCCCATCTAACCAACTCTTAATTTGGTTTGATCAACCGCTTAGACCTAATTGAGCTACCCAAGCTCGAACCCAGTATTATGAATATATCTTAGATCTAAAATTCTTAATTTTAGATCTAATTAATATTTTATAATCTTAATTTTTAATTAAGTAGAATTCATAAATAAAATATGCATAATAAATCCTAGGATTTCAGGATCTAGGATTTTGTAGAAAGTAAGTTTTGGATTTCTGATTAAGGACGAACATGCAGCACCCCTACATATCATAAGAATGTCCCATCGGATGGGAGGAGAGGGCCTTTAAACCCTTCTTTGTTCTTATGATCGGACGGCCAAGAGGAACGCCTTAATCAGGAACATGCAATACTACAAAACAGTTTTAGATCTATATCATATATCTCATATACAAATTAGATCTAATCATGGCATATTTTGCATACATCTCATGTATCGAATTATGCATATTTTCAGATCTAAATTATCTCATAATAATCTAAAAAATTAGATTTAAATTGATCTAATCAAAATAAATTTTAATCTAGATAATTATGTAGAACTATTCTACAACTAGTCTAGACATGCATCAATCATATCTCATATGATGTTTAAAATTAAATAATTTTTATTTGCTATTTTTTAGATATTATTATAATCATTATAATATCAAAAAATAGTAAATAAATAGATCTAAAATATGATTTAATTAAATTAAATTAAAAACATATAAGACTATTCTATAGAACTATTCTATTTTAGAACTAGTCATGCATATTTTCTAATCTTAGATCCAAATCATTTAATTTTAATTTTTTCTGATTTCAGATCTGATCACATCTCATGTGACATCTAAAATTACTTATTTTTTAATTAAAATAAATTTAAAAATAGATCTAAATACTTTTAGAACCTTGGCTCTGATACTAGTTGAAGAAAAATCCTGATTTTTCGGATCAGGTTCGTTCAGATCTGATCAGATCAAGAGATATATTTTAAAAAAATTTTCTTTAATCTAAATTAGATCTAAAATATTTTAGATCTAATTCTTATTATTTTAATAATTAAAATAAATTTAGATAAATTAAATTAAATTTAATTTATCTTGAAGTGGGTAATCCTATTATCCGTTGATGATCCTATAAGCAGCGGAAGGTTCTGGATCTGACCATGTAAGTGCCTGACCTCTACTGGTATCCACTCGGATTGAATCTGGAGATCCTCTTCTTCTTTATCACATCTTCAAAAATTAAATCTGGAGGATCTTCAAAACTCTTTTCGAAGATCAGCAGCCGTCTTTTGCAGCAACGCAGCCTTCTAGCTTTCAGTCACCTTTCTCTCATCTGGATCGCACCAACCAAGCTCCAAAAATCTTTTGGACGTGGAGAGGAGAGGGAGAAGATGCTTTGGCATGAAGGAGGAGAGGAGAAAAGGCCTTGGGGCATGGAGATCTCAAAATTACTCTATGAGTTGGGCGTAGGGTCTTATTTATAGACTAAGCGTGATCCAACTCCTCTTCTTTCCAACCAATCATAACTCTTTGTGAAATCAGATCTAAATCTAATTGATGAAAATAGAGTCCTCTGGATTCCTCCTTAGAGGGTACCTAAGACCAGTGAAAGTTGGTTCTTAGGAGAACTCTAATTGAAATCCAAAAAGGAGATGGAGTTCCTGTCCAACAGGGACTCCTGGGCACCTCCAACTTGGGCACACGCCAAGGGTGGCGTGCGCC
>QRFJ01002371.1:241365-432745 GCA_006176705.1 Cocos nucifera
AAAATCATCCAGGAGGAAGCTATAGTTGAAATCTGGAAGAGTAATCCATTGGAGAAATTGACTGAAGGAGGCAGTCTAGAAGGAGTTCGCTCTGAAGGAATCTGGCTGAAGGAGGGAGTTTGAAAGTAGTTCGACTTCTATAGAAAGTCTGATAGAAGAAGAATGTTCGAAAAGAAGTTCGGCCTCCTGTAGGGAATGTCGACTGAAGGAGAAAATCTGAAGAAGTCCAAATAAGTTTGGCTCCTGGAGGGGGACTTTGACTGAAGGATAAATCTGGAAGGAGTTCGACTCCTGTAGAAATTCGACTGAAGGAGAAAGTCACGAAAATAGTTCAGCTCCTGAAGGAATTCGACTGAAGAGGAGTCCGAAAAGAGTTTGGCTCCTAAGGAACTTGACTGAAGAAGGAAATCCGCGAAGAGCGTCTCTTTGTAGAAATCCAATCGAAGGAGAAAATTTGGAAGGAAGTTCGGTCCTATAGAAATCCGATGGAAGGAAGAAGTCCGGAAGGAGTTCGGCTCCTGCCAAGAATCTGATTGAAGGAAATTCGAAGAAGTTCGAAAGGGAGTTCGGCTCCCTGGAGGGACTTGGACGAAGGATAAATCTGGAAGGAGTTCGGCTCCTGTAGAAATTCGACTGAAGAAGAAGTTCAAAAAGAGTTCGGCTCCTAAAGAAATCGACTGAAGGAAGAGTTCGGAAAAGAGTTCGGCTCCTGAAGAAACATGACTGAAAAGAGAAATTCGGAAGGAGTTTATCTCTTGTAGAAATCCGACTGAAGGAAAAAATTTGGAAGGAGTTCTGCTCCTGTAGAAATTCGGACTAAAGAGAAGTCCGAAAAGAGTTCGACTATTGGAGGAATCCAGCATGAGAAGAGTTTGACTCCTGAAGGAATTGATTGAAGGAGAAATTCGGAAGGAGTTTGGCTCCTAGAGAAATCTGACTGAAGGGAGAAGTCCGAAAGGATTCGCTCCTGGAGGAACTGACTGAAGAAAAAATTTAGGCAGTTCGGCTCCTATAGAAATCTGATTGAGGAGAAATTCTGGAAGAAGTTGGCTCATATAGAAATCCGACTGAACAAGTCCAGAAGGAATTCGGCTCCTTGAGGAACTTGATTGAAGAAAAAAATCCGGAATAGTTCGGCTCCCTAGAGGAATCCGACTGAAGGAGGAGTCCGAAAGGAGTTTGGCCCTAGAGGAAACTTGACTGAAGGAGAAATTTAGAAGAAGTCGGCTTTCTGTAAAAAACCGATTGAAGAAAAAATCTAGAAAGAAGTTTGACTCCTATAGAAATCTGACTGAAGGAGGAGTTCGGAAGGAGTTCGTCTTCTGAAGAAATTGACTGAAGAAGAAGTCCGAAAGGAGTTCGGCTCCTAGAGGAACTTGACTGAAGAGAAATTGAAGGAGTTCGGCTCCTGGAGGAATCGACTGAAGGAGGAGTCCGAAAGAAGTTCGGCTCCTGAAGGAATCCGACTGAAGGAGGAGTCCGGAAGGAGTTAGGCTCCTAGAGGAACTTGACTGAAGGAGAAAATCCAGAAGGAGTTGGCTCCTTTAGAAATCCGACTGAAGGAGGAGTTCGGAAGAAGTTCGGCTTCTGGAGGAACTTGACTAAAGGAGAAATTCGGAAGAAGTTTGGCTCCTGTAGAAATTCGACTGAAGGAGAAGTTCGAAAAAAGTTCAGCTTCTGGAGGAATTCGATTGAAGGAGTTTGGAAGGAGTTTGGCTCCTAGAGGAACTTGACTGAAGAAGAAATTCGGAAGGAGTTCGGCTTCTGTAGAAATCCGACTGAAGAAGAAGTCCGAAAAGAGTTCGGCTCTTGAAAGAACTTGACTGAAAGAAAAATCTGGAAGGAGTTTGACTCCTATAGAGATCCGACTGGTGGAGAAGTCTGGGAACAGTTCGGCTGAAGTCCAAAAGAAGTTCGGCCACTGGAGGAAGAATTTTCGATCGAAGCTCCTTCGGGATTGCCAGTTACATTTGGTTAAGCATCAAATTGGACTTCGATGAAAGCAAAATTTATCTCCAACATTCACCATAAATCCATCTTAACATACTAATTTTGCTATATTTAATTTCTTTTTCTAAACCCTCTTTGTTGTGCAAAATTCTGAGCCACATAAAATCGTATACTTATTGTTGTTCAATTTCCCTTTAAATTGCCAATGTACTGAATCAATTGTATAATGCTCTATGGCACCTCTCCACCTCATCCAACTAGCTTTAATTCTATTTTTTCTATCTTCATCCATCTCTCTATTTTTTATAATAAATTTCAAATAGTAAAACAATGAATTTATGGTATTACTTGTCCACCAATCTTAATTTAGACCTGTTCCTCATTTCCATTTTCACCAAATTTCCATTCTACCTACCTTGTCTTTGTTTTACTGATTTTTAAGCTTTCTCGAGCAAATTAACTAGAAAAATTTCAAACCAAAATGGCCCATCTAGAATTTACAGTGACATTAAATTGGCTGCATCAATATTCTAACAAATGGAATAACCCACAGATGCCAACCCCTATATGAATCATATGAAGCATGGCAAGATTGCCAGATCAAATGTCAGAGAAAAATTTATCTACGTTGGTGAAGGCCCCTGATGGAACAAATAAATAAATAAATAAATAAATAATCTCAGGTGGCTGAGTGAGGTTTCCGAGGCTTGTTTCTTAGGATAGAAATAGTCGTAGCATTTCTTCTACTTGAAATTCACATCAGTTTAAGCATTCGAGAAAGAGACTCGAGTAGCACTTAGTCTTTGCTATTGATGGATGGACGTGTGCCCGTCCTCGGAGGTCCGATGCATTCGTGCTCCTCTCGTTTCTCTCCCCAGAGCAAAAGCTCGTGGCGAATTTTTTTATCGGAGTTAAAAGCCCCACGGCTGGAGGTTTAGAAACCACGGACAAAAGGCTCGGACTAGTTTCTGTTGCGAACTCCCGGTGTGCGTAAATATTTTAGTCTGCATGCAAAAGCGTGCGTATGATGATCCAGCTGATTGCTGCCCACGCATCAGGAGCATTGTTTATTACCTGAGCTGCCACCTAGGCGCCCAGATCATCAGATTAATAATTTCGTAATCTGCTGCTCACTTACGACATTGATGGATTGATAGAAAAGAATGAGCTGATTTTACGAGACCCGTATCGAAAACAACATCAATTGTCGGTCCATCCCTCTATCGATCATCTTCAGTGCTGTTGGTGCAGAAATTCATCTTCGCCGAAGGTCGTCGGAGTCGAGGCCGCTGAGGCGCCATCGGGGACCTGCAAAATGAAGTTCCGTCCGAAACCGATGGGGGATGGCTCCGATAGGACCCTCCGACGGTCAAGTTAGTTTTCGGCCAACAGTAATGGAGTGCTCGGAATGAGTTCCGAAGCTTAGAGATGAGGAGGAGAGCTTAGAGAGTCGAGAGTTCAGAGAGCTTAGCCTTAGCGTATCGGAAGGGTCCTTTATATAGTGGAGCTTGATGGTGACAACTGCAGCCGCGTGCTGGCGGGCCGCTCGAGGTTCGGCGGAGTCAGTCTCACGGGATGGTGCCGTGTGCGGCGGATTGAGGGTGACAGCCATCGCCGCCTGACAGTGGATCGCTATCGCCTGCGGCGGACTGACTGATGGCGCGGTGGGACTGACTGATGGTGATGGTTGCAGAGCTTGCCGAATGAAGGGTTGAAGGCCTTCGTCGTGTGCCCATTTCGGAGGAGTTCGGGCTCCTGAAGAGGAAGATAGGAGGGAGTTCGGCTCCCATAGGCGTCTGGCTGGAGGTATGCAGCTAAGGCTCGTCCGCTGAAGAGTTCGGCTGCTGAGAATCCGAAGCTCGGCCGTTTGGGGGTTCGGCCGGCTGTTGGACTTCGGCTGAGGCTTGGACACTTGAGAGTTCGGTAGGAGCTCGGTCGACCGAAGTTCGATGAGGGCGACCGCTGAGGAGTTCAGCCGAGTGACGACTGCTGAGGAGTTCGGGCTCCTGAGTGACGACCGCTTGGGGATTCCGCTAAAGCCCGTCCGCTGAGGAGTTCGGCCGCTGAGAGGACTTCATTGAAGCTCGGCCGCTTGGAGTCGGTCCGAAGGAGTTCGGCCGCCCAGGAAGTTCGGTCTCGACGCTGGGAGTCCGGAAGAAGCTCGGGAGCTGACCAGTTCGGCCTGCTGGAAGAAGTTCGGCCGGCTGAAGGAGTTCGGCTAGACCAGTGCGCTGAAGCTCTTCTGCAGCTACTGGTTGCATTATGCTGAGCGTCGGGCCGGGCTTCGGCAGGAGCGGAATTTATCCCCAACAGTAGCCCCCCCACTCCCGAGTTCAAAAATTGAAGGAAGGGAGTACCAAAACAGGCGACTGCCGAAGTCTTCTTCCAGGCTCCGCATTTGTTGCAGCTGAAGCTCGGGGGAGGTCTCATCTCCAGCCAATGTTGACGCTGAAGTTGAGGCTGAGGCTTGGGGGAGACCTCATCTCCAGTCGATGTTTGGAGTTGAAATAGGAACTCATTTCCAGCCAAAGTTGATGAAGCTGATGTTGAAGCTCTCTGGTCGAGGTTGACATGATAGCTTTCTCTAGCCGAGGTCGATGTTGAAGCTCCCTGGCCGAGGTCGTCGCGGGCCTTACGTCTATCCGAGGACCTTATCCATAGCCGGAGTCGATGCGGGCGCTCGGGGGAGATCTCATCTCCTACTGCCGAGGTTAGCCCAGTTCCTCGGGGGAGATCTGATTCATAGCCGAAGTTGCTCGGGGGAGGTCTCATCTCCAGTAGCCGAGCTTCCCTCGGGGGAGATCTTATCTCCTACAGCCGAGGTCGAAGTGCGCGCTCGGAGGAGATCTTATCTCCTGCAGTCGAAGTGCGCACTCGGGGGAGATCTTATCTCCTGCAGCCGAGGTTGATGCTCGCGTTAGGATGAGGTTCTCCTCCTGTTCCTAACCGAGGCTGTTCGCGGTCGCTCGGGAGAGATCTTATCTTTAGCCGAGGTTGGTGCTCGCGTTGGGACGAGGTTCTCCTCCTGTTCCCAACCGAGGCTGTTCGCGGTCGCTCGGGAGAGATCTTATCTCTAGCCGAGGTTGGTGCTCGCGTTAGGACGAGGTTCTCTTCCTATTCCTAACCGAGGCTGTTCGCGGTCGCTCGGGAGAGATCTTATCTCTAACTGAGGTTGGTGCTCACGTTGGGACGAGGTTCTCCTCCTGTTCCAACCGAGGCTGTTCGCGGTCGCTCGGAAGAGATCTTATCTCTAGCCGAGGTTGGTGCTCGCGTTAGGACGAGGTTCTCCTCCTGTTCCTAACCGAGGCTGTTCGCGGTCACTCGGGAGAGATCTTATCTCTAGCCAAGGTTGGTTCGGTCACTCGGAAGAGATCTTATTTCTAACCGAGGTTGACTCGGGGGAGATCTTATCTCCTGCGGTCGAGGTCGAAGTGCGCGCTCGGGGGAGATCTTATCTCCTGCGGCCGAGCTTTCCTCGGGGGAGATCTTATCTCCTGCAGCCGAGGTTGAAGTGCGCGCTCGGGGAGATCTTATCTCCTGCGGCCGAGCTTTCCTCGGGGGAGATCTTATCTCCTGCAGCCGAAGTGCACGCTCGGGGGAGATCTATCTCCTACAGCCAAGCTTCCCTCGGGGGAGATCTTATCTCCTTCGGCCGAGGTTGAAGTGCGCGCTCGGGGGAGATCTTATCTCCTGCGGTCGAGGTTGAAGTGCGCGCTCGGAGGAGATCTTATCTCCTACGACCGAGGCTTGCCGTAGTCTTTGAGGCTCGATCTCGAGTCTTGCTCACGTCAGGACGGGGTTCCCCTTCTGTTCCTAATGGGCTGTGGGGGCACATGGGGACCGTCGTCCTCGCCTCTCCCCCATCTCATTTTAGGTGAACGAGGCCTTCGACCTTGCTCGCGTTAGGACGTGGTTCTCCTCCTGTTCCCAACGGGCTGTGGGGGCACATGGGGACCGTCGTCCTCGCCTCTCCCCCCATCCCGTCCTTTGTGGACGGGGCCTTCGACTTTGCTCACGCTAGGACGAGGTTCTCCTCCTGTTCCTAGCCGGCTGTGGGGGCACATGAGGACCGTCGTCCTCGCCTCTCCCCCCATCCCGTCCTTTGTGGATGGGGCCTTCGACTTTGCTCACGCTAGGACGAGGTTCTCCTCCTGTTCCTAGCCGGCTGTGGGGGCACATGAGGACCGTCGTCCTCGCCTCTCCCCCCATCCCGTCATTTTAGGTGAACGAGGGCCTTCGACTTTGCTCACGCGTTAGGACGAGGTTCTCCTCCTGTTCCCAACGGGCTGTGGGGGCACATGGGGACCGTCGTCCTCGCCTCTCCCCCCATCCCGTCCTTTGTGGACGGGGCCTTCGACTTTGCTCACGCTAGGACGAGGTTCTCCTCCTGTTCCTAGCCGGCTGTGGGGGCACATGAGGACCGTCGTCCTCGCCTTCTCCCCCCATCCCGTCCTTTGTGGACGGGGCCTTCGACTTTGCTCGCGCTAGGACGAGGTTCTCCTCCTGTTCCTAGCCGGCTGTGGGGGCACATGAGGACCGTCGTCCTCGCCTCTCCCCCCATCCCGTCCTTCGTGGACGGGGCCTTCGACTTTGCTCGCGCTAGGACGAGGTTCTCCTCCTGTTCCTAACGCGGCTGACTGCTTCTTCCCTGTCATCGCATAGATTTCGCATCCAGAAATGATTTTATTGAGAGGGGAGAGTTTTACCGAGGAGAAGCTGATCGCAGCGCATTTTCGTTCGAGGGTTGTCGGGGTGTTGTTCCTCGGAGTTCCCTCGGGCAGTAAGTCCCGTCCAGACGACCTCCTCTATCTCATGCCGGCCTTCTTAATTTGGAACATGCTTCTCTTGACTTTGTCGCTGGGGACGACAATCACCGATGTAGCTAGCTCCTAGCTCCTCCCCGGGGTGGCGTTGATGACGCCGCGAGGCGGCCGACCTTCTTGTCTTTTCCAGTTACGGCAGCGCCTATAGCCGATCTTCTCCTGCTTCAGACCGGCGTCGGAGGAATTTATCCCGTCGTCCCTTTTTGACGAGCTCTTCAATCTCGTCTTGGAGCTGAACGTATTCCTCAGTGTCGTGGCCGTGGTCGCGATGGTAGGGGCTTTACTTGCCTTGATCGCGCACGTTTGGGGAGGCCGTAGTCCTTCAGGTCTTGGCGGCTGGCTCTTAACTTCGCCGAGAATTCGAGTTAGAGGAGCGGGTCGTAGCTGCGGAATCTTTCGGGAGGAGGATTTCTTCGCGCCCTTCTGTCGGGGCTTCCTTTGCGGTGAGCTCGAGAAGTTCGGGCTTCGCTTGCGTGGAGCTTCATTCCGCTTTCCCGCGAAACTTTTCGTGGGAGAACTTCATGCTTCTTTGTCCGGACTTCCCTGCTCGCAGAGAGGGGGTCGGCTTTGCTTGCCCGAACTTTATCGCACCTCCCGTGAATTCGTTGTAGCGACGTACTTGAGGGGGAGTTCGGCCTCGATCGCCCTGGGGCGGTCTCGAGCGCGGCCGAACTTCACTTGGGTGATCTGCTGCGGAGTTCGGCCTCCCTGATGCCAAACTTCATTCGTGGGAGAACTTCATTCCGTGGGAGAACTTTGCTCCGCCCTCGCTTGTGCCGAACTTTATTCCGTGGGGGGCTTCGTTCCATCCTTGCCGCGCCGAACTTCATTTGGAGGTTGAGCTGAGGAGTTCGGCTTTCCACCGAACTTCATTCCATGGGAGAACTTTCCTCCGCCCTCGTTCCGAACTTCATCCCGCGGGGGAACTTTGCTCCGCCCTTGTTTGTGCCGAACTTCATTTCGCCTTGATGATGAGCTTTGGGGGGAGCTCGGCTTTTCTTCGAGCCGAACTTCATTCCTCTTTCCCGCGAGACCCGCCGTGGGAGAACTTCCTGCTGCTCTTGTTCGGACGAGTTCGGACGAGCTCGAGGGGAGCTCGGCTTTTCTTGCCCGAACTTCGTTCCGCCTCCGGTGAACACTTTGTAGGCGGTTCCTTTGGGGGACATACTGGAGCGTGAGTTCGGCCTCACTTGTGCCGAACTTCGTTCCGCTTTTCCGCGGAAGCTTCCGCGGGAGGACTTCATACTTCTTTGTCGGAGCTTCCTCGATGACGGGCTCATGGGTGGGTTCGGCCTTCCTCGCACCGAACTTCATTCCGCTTCGGCGGGGGAACTTCTGCTCTCCGTTTCTCTCTTCGGGGCGATTGGGCTCTTCCTTAAGGCTGATTCCTCGCGCCCTCATGGCGGGCTTGCTGGTGGAGTCGACCACCGGAGGCTGCTGTATAGCCTGCAACGCCTCCGTGAGGCCACGGATCTGTCGGACAAGCAGGCCGAACTGCTTCACATCCACCGTGGGTGCAGGTGGAACCTAGGCCGCCGGGGCTGAAAGCAGGAACAGACGGGCCTAGACGGGAAGCTCTCCTGGGCGGCGTTTTCTCTTCGGAAGAGAAAAGGAAGATCTCCGGAGAGGGAAGAGAAGGGTCGCCGAGCACTCCTTTAAGAACAAGGGAACCTCGAAGGTTCAATCCCTTCCTTCTAGCGCCAATCTGTTGGTGCAGAAATCCGTCTTCGCGGAGGTCCGGAGTCGAGGCCGCTGAGGTCACCGTCGGGGACCTGCAAAACGAAGTCCCATCCGGAACCGGTGGGGGGTGGCTCCGGCAGGACCCTCCGACGGTCAAGTTAGTTTTCGGCCAACAGTAATGGAGTGCTCGGAATGAGTTCCGGAGCTTAGAGATGAGGAGGAGAGCTTAGAGAGTCGAGAGTTCAGAGAGCTTAGCCTTAGCGTGTCGGGAGGGTCCTTTATATAGTGGAGCTTGATGGTGACAACTGCAGCCGCGTGCTGGCGGGCCGCTCGAGGTTCGGTGGAGTCAGTCTCACGGGATGGTGCCGTGTGCGGCGGATTGAGGGTGACAGCCATCGCCGCCTGATAGTGGATCGCTATCGCCTGCGGTGGACTGACTGATGGCGGCGGGACTGACTGATGGTGATGGTTGCAGAGCTTGCCGAATGAAGGGTTGAAGGCCTTCGTCGTGTGCCCATTTCGGAGGAGTTCGGGCTCCTGAAGAGGAAGATAGGAGGGAGTTCGGCTCCCATAGGCGTCTGGCCGGAGGTATGCAGCTAAGGCTCGTCCGCTGAAGAGTTCGGCTGCTGAGAATCCGAAGCTCGGCCGTTTGGGGGTTCGGTCGGCTGTTGGACTTCGGCTGAGGCTTGGACACTTGAGAGTTCGGTAGGAGCTCGGTCGATCGAAGTTCGATGAGGGCGACCGTTGAGGAGTTCGGCCGAGGGGCGACCGCTGAGGAGTTCGGCCGAGTGACGACTGCTGAGGAGTTCGGGCTCCTGAGTGACGACCGCTTGGGGATTCCGCTAAAGCCCGTCCGCTGAGGAGTTTGGCCGTTGAGAGGACTTCATTGAAGCTCGGCCGCTTGGAGTCGATCCGAAGGAGTTCGGCCGCCCAGGAAGTTCGGTCTCGACGCTAGGAGTCCGGAAGAAGCTTGGGAGCTGACCAGTTCGGCCTGCTGAAAGAAGTTCGGCCGCTTGGCAGTTCGGCCTGCTGAAGGAGTTCGGCTAGACCAGTGCACTGAAGCTCTTCTGTGGCTACTGGTTGCATTATGCTGAGCGTCGGGCCGGACTTCAGCAGGAGCGAAATTTATCTCCAACAAGTGCCAAGCAAAAAAATTGATTGAGCTCGATTAAAATGATGAACAAGAAATAATGTCACCGTCACTGCGAAACATCATTGTAACATACTTCCCCGGTTCCATTCTTTAACTGATGATTGTAGAAGAGACATAAATTGCACCATCAAGCTTTCTCATTGATCATTTTGGGATTGCTCCCGCAAGTTAAATAATAAGGCAACTAATCAGTGCGAAGTCAGATGATTCTTTATCTAACATCTTCACGAGACAATAGTTTTCTGATTCTAAAGCAAAAAGAAGAAAATAGCTCGCATCATTTTGAAGCAATAACTGCTCTTTTGGGACTAGCTCCTTCTTGAAAAGATTCTCATGTGAGCCGGTGCTTGCCATCAATTTTGGTAGTATGTCATCCTACAACGACAAGAGCATGAAGCTCGAGATAGTGAACTTGTCAAATCTGACAGATATTGCAATTTTAGTTTTTGGACGTGTCTGCAATCAAGTCCCTACACATTTTGAACCAAGATATGCGGTCTCTGTACTGGGCCTCGTATTGGTGCCATACCGTTATTATATCAATATGGATCCAATTCGCCATATCGGGTGTCGATACGCCCCCTAGACCATATTATCAATACCCTCGTTTCGAACATAACAAATAATAGTAGCATACTCAAATCATGCTGTTCTTAAATTGTTATTTTCATTTTAATGGCTTTTAAGTGATGTTATTTTACTTTTGAAACAAATCCTTTTAAAGGTTGGATTGGCAAATAATGGCCATTATTTCTATCAGAATGATAAATAATGGCTTAGGAGGCTCTTGAGAATCACTATAAGTTTATATTCATTAATTGCAAAAATCTAGCATTTGATCGGATTTCTTTTGACATATTTGCTAGCAACTTCATATATATGGTTTTAAATAAGGATGTTGACTTAAAATTGGACCCCATGCCGGCGGGCCAGTATTACAAGTTGGTATGCTCCCATATCAGGCCCGAACCAGACAAAACAAAGGATGAACAGGGGACGAAGAGAGAGAGAGATATAGGGGGAAGAGGGAGGAAAGGAAAGGAAGATCAACAATCGCCATCGGAGGGATATGGAGGTTGTGGAGGCTTGCCTGGCTCCGCGATCCTTCGTAAAAGAAAACGAGAGTAGACAGAGATAGAGAGAGAGGGAGAGGGAGAGGGGGAGAAGAGGAAAAAGGGGAAGATGGCAAGGCGGTCATCGGAGGGCCATCGAGTGGCTGCCAAATGGCCCAAATCAGCCCCATGACCGCTGCGAGTTCAAAGCAGGGGCAAAGTCCCTTTTTTGTCATATTTTTTAAAGAACATGATACATAATGAAACACAATATAAATTCATTGCGGCTTCACTGTACATCATTTTTTTGGACCTCCTTGATGCCTTCCTCTCCCTCCTCTTCTCTTCCTTCCCCTATTTCTATCTCTTTCTCTTCTTGCATCTCATGGACGACCGTGGAGCCCTAGAGACCTAAACAATCTTGGCAAGCCACTGCCGACCTTTTTCTTTTCTTCTCTCCCATCCTCTCTCTCTTCTTCTCTTTCATTCTCCCTTGCTCCATTTTCACCAACCTTCTAAATCGAATGTCCGAATGACACTGGATAGCAAATTAGGCGGTTTTGCCAACCATGGTTTTAATAATGTTGGTGGGCGACTAACATGAATATGAACTAAGTAGCAGTTTTGAATTGCATGGTGAAATCAAGATATCCAAATATTTTAAGTTGATAATGTAATGATCGAGGTATCAAAATATCAGCTGATATAGTGATAGATTAACTATAGTTTTCACATAGGTTTCAGTAATTAATTATTTCAAAGAAAACCTTAGAAGATAGAAAATAAAATGTTTCATGGACATAAAAAAAATGTAGAATTGATATTGATGGAGGAGAGATGCACTAATCATTTCATAGTAGCCCATTCTAGAGAGCCCACTTGAATTGGTCCATATTTCAGTGTAACAAGAAGTCAGTCTAGTCTTATAGTAATTATTAGCCATCAAAACTTGGTAATTTTTAAGCTTTAATTATGCATCATATAAGTGGAATGCGTTATTTATGGTTCTACGCATCCATGCATGTGCCTCTTAGAGGGAATTATTGTATTTGCCCCTTACAAAGTAGTCATGTATTGGTTGGGGATACAAAGAATCATATGGTGTATGTATAAACTGATGAAGTAGAGGATGAATATATTGACTTAGTTAAACTTGAATAGATCTCCACTTAGATCCTATCAAATCTAGATCAGATGATGAGGATCTTATGTTGATGATCCAAGACAGTGGATATGATCTATTGCTTCTAAACTACTTATATATCAAACATCATATGATTTGGAGATCGGTAGTATAGACATCAAGCGATCAAAAAGATTTTTACTGAGATGCAATTATATCTAAATTGGAAGATTGGAGTCCTAAATCAATGATATGACCATTGGATATGATCAACTACCTTGAAATTACTTACATGTCAAAAATCATGAGATGTGAAGACTCTTAGTTATGCATCAAGTGGTCAAAAAGAACCTATATTATTTTATGTTACTCGAACTATCCAATTCTTTGACCATTTAATGCATATATTAGGGCTCTTTAAACCACATTATTTTTTATGTTAAAATAATTTAGAATTAATAAATTATATCCACTGACTCGAATCATTGATGTAGGATTTTATGGAGATCCAGTCAAATATCACCAAGTCAATCTCCTTATTTATTATATTATCCGATATTCATATATAATTAAAAATATTATTTTATTAATTTATAATAATATTATTATTTTATAATAGTATTATATTATATAATCATTGCAATATTATAAAGTAATATC
Source organism: Cocos nucifera (assembly GCA_006176705.1). Classification (NCBI taxonomy): domain Eukaryota; kingdom Viridiplantae; phylum Streptophyta; class Magnoliopsida; order Arecales; family Arecaceae; genus Cocos; species Cocos nucifera. Next base: position 253,807 of record QRFJ01002371.1, read on the forward strand.
ATATAATAATAGCACAACTAATATATACTTGTGTTTGTTGTTAGCATGTACTTATATAATACATTACCAGTATGTTATTATACACATTTCTTGTACTATTTTCTAAATAATATATTATGTAAATTCCATATGTTGATATTACCGTGATTATAATTATAAATAAAGTTTTAGATATAATTATAATTATGATAATATCTAAAACGTTATTTATAATTATAATCACAATAATATCATTATCATATTTTTATAAAATCATCACAATTATACTATTATCATACTACCACAATTATATTAGTATGTTAAATTATTATTATTATATGTATTTTTAAACTATATACAATAATTGTTACAATGAGAATTATAATAATAGAATATTAATAATATTGTCATCAAAGGTATCATTATATGATTATTATAATGCCATACAATTATTATTTTGAAGGAAGCTCCATCACAAATTTAATGTAGTAGTAGTAATTTCTATATTTTAATAAACATTTTTATATCAAAATAACTATATATTTTAATTAAAATAATATACTATTATAATAAAAAATATTTTTAAATAATCAGTTGATATTTGAAATGTTAACGATATATGATAACATGCTAGGGGTGGAGGTCATCTCCATCAAGGCTAAAAGCAGTATTGCTTGACCTGATCTGATCCCAACCTGATTGGTGTTTAAAGACCTATGGGTCCCGTTGGAATCAAAATTTAGACCCTCTTTGCAAACAGAGTCAAATCTAGATTTTAAATTTTCTGACCCGATTCAATCCATCTATCATACAGATCTAATTTGGGTTGACAAAAACAAAAAGAAAAGAAAAGAAAAGACCCAACCCAAGCCGACCTACCCAAAACCAAAACTGCATAAGACCTCTTCTGCTTTACTTAAATATCCTTCCAATTCACTGAGTCATCCCTCATTTGAAGCGATCCCTCCATGCTTATCTCGTGATCCCCATCTTCTCTCACATCCATCGTTTACTTTGATAAACACTTCTTTAGAGCATCTCAAACATATCAATATATGATTTTAAAAGGTATAATTCAAACTTGTACCTTCAAAATGATCAATTTCTTGAATGAAATTAAAAAATAATTAAAAAGAATATATACCGTGATCCAAATGACCCGCTCGGTTTAAAAAATCTACCATGGACGTGATCCAACCTCCTAGATAATGACCTGAATATGAAACTGTTGGCCCAGGATTAAGCATATGGCCCCGTTTGACCGGACCCATTGGCAGCCCTAGATGAAGGCTGCAAAATTGTTTGCAGCAAGTGGGAGCAAGCGAAACCGAACAACTAGTTCTCAGCCATTTCTCACAATTTTTGTACATAATTGCTAAGGAATTCTTCTGCATCGAAGACGAACACAGACAATTGAATAGGAAAAATAATGGAATGACAAGGTAGCATGTAGTCTAACAAAACAAAAAACAAAATCTTTGGAAAAATCTATCTCACGTTTGGTAACATTTACAACCATAGCATCCCTTCCCCTGCTCCCTTTTCTCACAAAATTTATTCAGGCTCCAAACTGGAACCATGCGTTCATGGTTGTCAGAGCCACTGTTTCTCAAACAAAGCAGTGCAACTAACACCAAGTGTATGCACCTACTTCACCTAGTCTTCCATGCAGGATGTGCCCGTTGCAGGTCCTTAATGATCATCATGATAGTCTGTATTCTCTCTCAGGATAACAAATCCTTCCAACACCGGTGTGAGTGGAATATATCTGCATATATAAACAAAGTTAACACATTCAAGCACTAAGATTACAATTAAACATAAATGAAAACAGAGATATGCAATCCAAAGACTCATTATGTGATATCATACTTCTCAGTGGCCAGCTCAGCTCGTTCGCCTGCTGCAAGTAAGACGGGGGTAGAATGTGTCTGGAATCCAGTAATAGTCTTTGGCCGTCCCGCCTGGCCAACCACATCAACAGCCTGACCCACTCGTACGGGAACAGAGAGAGGTTTCAAATTTTCATCCACTGTCATTAGCATCCTTGGCTGCAATAAAAGAGGAAGCTTCAAATTTATTGAGCACTTGTTGCAAGCTTACAAAGAAAAGGCATGGGTTAGATGTTTCAACCCACACCTGCATGGCTAAGACAAGGACATGAAGCATGTAATGATACTTCCCAAGGATAATATACTTCGTGTCCAAACAAGCGTGCAATACAGTAACAAGTCCAGCAAGAGCTGTCCTGTAAAGAGAATAATTGTGATTTATGGGGTTTATGTTTGTTTATTACATCAAAGGATGACACGATTCCAAGGAGAATACTTACGCAGACAATAGAAACCGGTCGGAGTGGTAAGGTGAAAGAGTTAGCAAACCCTTCCCCAGGTGTACAAGACCTTGAGCAATCCTCACCTACATATATATTTGAAAAGGTGTGACTTGAGAATAATGCAAGTTGCTAAAATACCAAGGAAAAGGACACTAATGCTTACACAGAAGAGGTGGCCAGCTTCTTTGTAGTAATAACTTGAAAGGTTGCGAAGCATGCCAGCTATTCGAGCATTATTGGTGCCTGCACCAATCAAGCCCAGGGAAATAATTGCGGCCTGCAGAACAAATGTCAGATTAAAGGTAATGACCTAATGAAATACAATATAAAAAAAAAAATTCACTGTATAGGGGCACAAACCATAGACACATCGCCATCTGTATCATGACTGAGTCTGCTTAGTGTGTCCATGACATTGACCTGATCAAACAGGACTCTGTAAGCCGCAAAAAAAATAATCACTATAAAAATTTTAGGCTTAAAGATAGGATGGCTGATTTTCAGACAGTTTGGTCACCCAACCATTATGGTATCTCAGATTCAAGTCGAAAGATTTGAAAAGACCAGGCCACAAGACAAAGTTTCATGTTGCAGGAGTCTGTAGATAACACATGTCAAGGATTTTCAGTGTACCAAAAATCACGTTTTAAAATGGATGCTTAAAAAACCAAAAATTTGGGAGTGGGCAAGCGGCAGCCTCCTCCCACTTCTCTATTCATTTTCTTGCTCTACTCAACAACTCCTGACTATGTGGCAACATCACATATAGGGTCACAGGGTATCTAAACGAAAATTTGGCCGCAACAGCATTTAGTCTGTTGTGCAGTAACTCAAGTCAGTTGCAACAGCTCTACCGACAACCATACATGAATCAAGTCAAACTCAACAACCATTACAAACCAAATTGTCATGTGAAGCATGACCATCTTGCTAAACATGGAATTATCGGGATGTGGTTTTCCCACCTTTACTCTTTTGTCCAAGTGTGAAACTTCAATGGCAATGTAATGTGGCAAATCTAGAAAGCCAACAGCCATAAGATTGACCTACCTTTGGATTGGATATGCATAGTATACCAAGAGCCAGAGGGACAGCTCGTCTAATGTTCTGCTCTCCATATTGTAAAAGGTGTTCCAGAGACCGGATGGCCATATCAAGACCCAATTCTTCAGCCATTGCAATAAGAGCAATTCCAAGGACAGCAGGTCCCTGATGAGTCTCACCCTTATGCAGATGTTGAGCACAGTACCCCAAAAGTTTCTGGACCTGGATGACAAGAGAAATAGATGATACCAATCAGCTGTGGCTGAACTCATCGAAAGTGATGCTGCACCATAGTTAAGAGTTAAGACAGATATGACAAAAGACCTTAAGCACATTTCCTGTTCCAGCATAAGCCAAAGACAAGAGTGTGACATCACAATATTTTCTAATTTTTTCATTAAATGTCTTGGAAACCTCTGCAGTAGCTTCAACATTATCCTGCAGACAGAGTTTAACTAGATTGTAAGAACATGATAAACCATGCTGCTAATAAACCATGTGAAATGCATATTTCAATCAATAACATAGAAATGTCCACGACATAAAGGTAATATCTACAGCCAAGATAGTTTCATAACTGCAACTGAACAAAAATTTGTGAAAAAATAAAAAACCGACATGCCTCATCCAAAGTTTATCAAAAAACTTGGCAGATCAAGAAATAACCATGCTACACCCCACCACATACAGCATACACACAAAAAGCAAAAAAAATAAAAAAAAATAGAAAAAAAAAAAAAAAAAAAAAAAAAGGAACATTTCTACACCTGGCTCTCAAGCTCACATATGAAACTATCTGAATGGGTACCCTGATTGAGAACAAAGCAACTCTTGGTCAAGCCATGCGACCTACAAGGCCATCCTATTAGTCTTCTTTCTTTTTTCTTTTCTTGATGAGAAAGCAAATATTCATACAATCAAACATGCAACTAGAGCACAAATACAAAGCAACCAAAATCAGGGTCCTTTTTTTGTAATTAGGGTCTGTTTGGATGGTTGGACCCAAAATCCCACAGGATTTGTAGGTTCAGCCTGTATAACCATCAAAAAACAACAAATTAGAGGCTGGGCTAAGCCTTTGTCTACAATCTTCCAAGACTATCTTTTATATTGGCCGGCCCAAATTCCATTCCAAGACAGTCAGCAGGTCATTTTTTTTTCTCCCTATTGGATTTGGACCAGCCCATTCCAAAGGCCCCTGGGTATTGGGAATATAAGCCTAGCCCAGACTTCTGTTTTCTAGTTGCACTAGTCCAAACTCATGAATCCCCTGGGATTTTGGGCCGGGACATCCAAACAGGCCCTTAAATAGAAATAACTCCAATAATATACACAAAAGGAAATCCTGGACTAAGTTCAACTGACTAGATGCTTTTAGTAACAAAATGTAGCTTTTGAAAGGAAGAAGCAATTGCATAGATGAAACTTCAGAAGTGATGCTAGAGGAAAAAAAAATCAAATATAAGAAATACCAAAAAAAAAAAGCGCTGGAGGCTCAAAAAAATTACTACCTGCTTTCCAAGGTAAAGAAGGCCAAGGGCTACAGGGAGCAGGCGGGTGAGTGGTTCATTCAGTTCAGTGTCACTACGGTCCATTAAGGCCAAAATAATAGACTGAGCAATTTCTTCATTACAGGAACCAACATACACCAATCCCAGGGTGATGGCAGAAAATACAAGAACCTCAAGAGGCATTTTTGGGTCTCCCATGATAAGTGATAGGCGAACTCTAACCTGATATTCCAATGAATGTCAGCAAAAATCAAGAACATGTAATAATCAGTGGTTACAGATACAAAAGAAACTCTAGGAATGTCACCTCATCTTTATGTGAACCAGCATATGCAATGCCAAGGCCCAAAATTGCCCCAATTCGAATGACAGTGTCCTCTTTATTAATGAAGTCCATAAGAAGTGCCAATGCCTGGAAAAAAATAAATAAACAGTGAAATTCCATAAGAGATAAACTGCAAACAAAAGAAAAACTCTATGCTCCTGTGAGAACACACAAAAGATAACTCACAGGGTCACAGTCATTCTTTACACCACAATTGACGATCCCAACACCTAGCAAAGCCCCTGCAACAACATGGTTGTCATTACTGTGAAGATATTTATCAATTTGAGCAAGTCCAGAGTCCACATCCCACAACAGAATCATCCCCTGTTAGTAATAACAAAAGGCATCAATTTTCTGACGGTCATTAAGAGCTCAATAGTAGATAACATACAAGGACAAAAACTGTACCAAGCTGGCTGCCGCACTGGCCTTTCCATGTTCCTTGTTCTTAAACAACCAGCTACCTGAAGATCCAACACTCGAAGATTCTGATGGGACAGTCATCAATTTATCCTGCACAAAAACAGAGGGAAGATTCAGATTACTTTATATACCCAAAAATCACAAAGATACATGCATGCATATGTATTAGGGGGAAAAAATACTCATGGCTACCTGACCGAATCCAGCATTCACAAATGCATTCACGAAAGTAGCTGCCAAATTCTGTCGAGCTGAATCAAGACTGGAACTTGCACTTGCCCGGCCATCAATCAAGTGCACCTAATAAGATAAGCATGTGCATCACTAAAACGAAGCACACAGGCAAGGAATTAATGCATAGATAACCACATATACAGTCCCGTATAAGCTTTTTGATATTTTCTTTCAACTTAAACATCTCAGCTTCCATTCTCTTAATTGAATATATGTGAGACATTTTCTTAAAAATGATGCATATTGATCATGGCTTTCATTGTTTTATTGAATATATAACAACATGTGTTGTGTGTGTAACTTTTTCCTTCAAAATGATACATCAGATTTTTCATTACTTTAACTGAATATATACATGCTTGTATATGTCCAATGCAAACTACTAAAACCAATGCTCACTAAAACTTTGACAGGAAGAGAGGAGCAGGACTAAAACATGAACTCCATACCTCACTAAACAAAGGATCCATTAGAATATTCAAATGTTAATCAATAATAACTTGTTGGCCAAATTCATAACCTAAACATGAATCGCTATCCGCTGCTGACTTAATAATCTACGTAAAATCTCTGGAAGGGGAATTTACAAATTTACATCAGAGGCAAATCTCAAAGAGCAAGCAGCAAATCGTCATTTTTGTTGGAAGCTTTGAAGCATATTTATGTTTCAATTCACCAAATACAAAATATACTAAAGGCATACTCATTTTTCTACTTATTAATAAAAAGAAAAAATAAACGTGTCATATACTCAGGCTATTATAAATGGGTATTTTAAATGACAGCACCTTATAGATGTCTTCAGGAGATTTGGGTTCCATGACCTCAACATCACGAGCAAGAGTAAGGTATCCTTCGCTTAGTTTAGCGTTGTTGACTATATCCTGCAAGACCTCCCTATCATCATCATCTGCAGCTATATCATCATCAAGCTCCACTGCTAATCCCTGAATTACAGAACAGATAATCAGTAAAACAAGATCACATCACATGGAAATATAATGAGAAATTACATATACAGCAGAGCACCAAAATTACCAACATACATAGCTCAAACCAAACACAATAAAATAATGATGTAGATTCTTACTTGAGCAAACAGTGGACATGTAAACTATGTAAACATGAAAAACCCCATATATGTTAGTTATAATACATGCGCCCAACCATAAGGAATTGAATTGACCAAGGCTTCCAATAATAAATGTATCATAAGATAGGAATAGCTCACATGGCGTGCGATAATATAAGAAAATTGCTTCTTCAACAACAAATCCTCTGTTGATGTGTAGACTTGTTTAACATACTGTCATGGCAATGAAGTCTCATTAGAGCATGTTCATGATAGCTAAACCTTGGTTCAGCCAGAGAAGTATTTTTTTTTTCTCTTTTTTTTGGAAAACTAGAAGGCTCACGAGTGGACCTGAATGTTATCAATAAAAAGTGCAATACGTAAGGCACTTGCGTGGTCTTCAAACTTCATATAAATTGAATATGCTATATCCAATGCCAATACATCATCAGGACTCGGGAGATAGCTGCAAAACATATTGAGTTAGAAATTTGTTCCTACATTTTGCACAGCATGTAAAACTTAATGACAAGAGCATTGTCACCATAGTTTGGATGCATCTAAAAAGTATAACTGAGTAAGAAGAACTTGACTGGAGTGGTTATTAGCGCCACAGCTCAAGGAAATGTAGAGTGTAAAAGATCATTGAGGAAATGTGTGTGTGTGTGTGTGTGTGTGTGTGTGTGTGAGAGAGAGAGAGAGAGAGAGAGAGAGAGAGGTTTCAATGCAGCTAAAGAAGCTTATAAGATAAATGACCAGTCCATGCAAAACTTGGATTTGAACCTATTTCTCTTCTTCATCACGCGAGTAATATGTTGAACATCTGTGCAGACATTAGCAGCCAAGGAAATGCAAATTCAAACAGTCCCATTTATAGAATGGGCAATATTTCGTGCCAAATCCAAACACCAAACAGTAGTCGAACAACGCCCTCAAGCACTAATGCAAATGCTAAAAACCTGATTTTGTGGTGATTTTTGAAATATAACTTTTCCAAAAGCATGTAACCATTAAATAGATTTGATGCAGCAGGTGCTTTGTTTCTGTTGAAGGTTGTAACTAAACACAGTAAAGGGAAGACTTGAGTTATCATCAGAGGTTGTGAGGAAAGATATTGAGAAACTTGCAATAGAAATACTATTAAATCTTGATGGTTATGGTTATGGTATGTAACCAATAAATCTTGATGCCACAATCCATAAAGCTGAAAGTGCATGTTCATTGGCATATCTACAAATGCTAGTGTCACCTCTACAAATGCAAAAACTTTCACAAACAATATAACACATGTTCTGCACTGACACTGGCTTGGCCATAAGTTAATGTATTTCCCAGATATACTGGTCCATATTGCAAGTCATATCTCATGAGCACCTATTACCTTGTAATCAGTTCCAAGATTAGGTTGTAATATTCAAACATGTTATGTATTTAACACGCCTTGGAGTGGCAACATCCATACCAAGATGCTTGACAAGTGGATTTAATAGTCTCAATCTGGATCCCTAGCTAAATTTAAGGAGTTGATCTTCAGATAGGCCTGATATCATGTGAGTACATATCAGGGTGGTAACTTCAATGAAAGGGAGTAACTATCCTTGGATCACTTCTGCCAGATATACCACTGATATCATAGGTGACTGATATGTGATGTCACTTGTAAGTTGACATCTTGCACATGAAACCACCTTTAATCACCTCTTAAAGAATGTGAGGTGACAAAGAAATAAAACAGTGCAACTTCATAAAACTGGAAACGAACAATATCTGGAGTATTACAAATAGTTATTTCTATATATTGATGTCCACAAATAGATGTGATCTACATTTGCACCTTTTTTCCTATAAAAAAGGGGGGGTAAAAAAGGGGGGGGGGATACACCATTTAGATTAGCTCACGTCCAATACTTTGGGAAAGACCTCTGCAAGGTTTCTAATCCATAACCTCCTCCATTTGGAAGAGCCGTGCGAGCACCACATTTTATAGCCCAGTTCACATGATATATGCACATAAACCCAGCTATGAGAAAGAACCGAGATACTTGATACAATATTCAGACTAATGAAAAGAGGACCCAAGAACGAGAAAAGAAAGGGGGGGGGGGGGGTTGGGGTGCGCAAACAGTTGTAACAAATACAACTTATTAAATCAAATCCATATCCCACCATCAAGATTATAGAACTAAAAATTATGTAGCCAGGGGGGGAACCCTACATACACAGAAGCAAACAAAAGCTGACCAAGATGATTATTTTATCTTGATAGAGGATCCCGAGGTTCAGGTGAAATATCTAACATGAAATTTAAAAAATGGACTTGAAAAAAGCAAAATGACAAGTTCATATCCTATATGACATTTGTTGACCCTAGATTGATTTTGATGATAACAAAAGCAATTTGAGTATAGATTGTTAATTTACTAACGTTGTTTGTGATGATGTATGGTTGTATATCTCCAAAGCTCACAAATTCCAAGCTCACAAATTCCACCTTTCAAGAGGTTACAACGAAGATTAAATAAAGACAAAAAGGCAAATCTAGCCTACATATTAATTTGAAAAAGAAAAGGTCAAAACAGTCTTTAGCACACATGGCACGCAAACTGGGCCAACCCAATCTGAAACTGAGCCGATCTAGTCTCAATAGAAGCAAAAGATAGAAAGGGCAAAAAGCAAGATTTTTTATAACCCAGGAGACTGAGCCGACCCAATTACAACTAGGCCGACCCAATCAGAAAGATAGCCGTCCCAGTTTCAGAATACAGCAAAAGACAGAAATAGGAATTTCAGATCACGGAGACTGAGCCGACCCAACTGAAAATTGAGCCGACCCAGTTTAGACTGAGCTGACCCAGTGACTGCAATGGCTATAAACTGCTAGTTTTCTGCAGCTTTTTCAAACAGGTTATTCTCCACTCAAATGGCTAGTTCAAGCTTCCCAACGGCCAAAACTCACTTCTAAGTATAAAAAGAGTTAGAAAAATATTTTGGATGAAATTTTTAAAGATTTAAGAAAGAAAATCATTCAAGAAGAAAGTGTTACATTGAATATCCAATAAAAGAAGAAAAAAGAGAGATTTGAGCTTCAAATTCAAAGGGCATCCAAGAGTCATCTTCCACAATACTTCAAGCAATCTCTCAGCACCATTTGAAGAGAAAAGAAGCTACCAAAGAGCATTCATTCAGCCTCTTCTTCGAGCTCCAAAAGAGTTTTCTTTTTGTTTTCTTTCTTGTGCTGAATTTTAATACTTGTATTTTTGCTTTCTTTACAAGTTTCTTTGGAGTAAGAAACTTGGGGTATAGACTAGTCCAAGCCGATAATTAGGCGGTGTATAGGTTTTGGTTGGTGAGCCCGTAAAACCAACTGGGTTGATAGTGAATCCGAAAAAACTATCGATGTAGGATTGTGGTTGGTGAGCCCGACAAAACCATCTGGATTTGTTTATAATTCCAGATTAAAACAAACGCACTATAATCTAGGATTATAGTGAAATTTTCAAGAAAAGCTTAAAAAATGGATGTAGATGCGAGATTGCACCGAACCACTATAAATTCTTTGTACGTTTGTGTTGTGTTTTCTTCTCTATTGTTTTACATATCTTGCATATCTTAAATTGCTAATTACTTACCAATTTGGATCAACTCTTACTTCAATTCATTCACACTTGATTTCGTTGCATACACTAGTTAATTTTATTGAATTGAATTAAGTTAAGTAAAGCACATACTTGTGTAGAGTTAAATTTGGCCAAAAATTTTATAAACCCAATTCACCCCCCTCTTGGGTTACCACCTTTGGGCAACAAGTGATATCAGAGCAGGTGCTCTAATATTTATTTATTGATCTAACGGTCAAAAGGCAAAAGATCAATAGCAACCCAAATGGAGTCTTTGTTTAATGAAGGTTATTCCATAGATAGACCACTACTATTAAATGAATCAAATTACATACATTAGAAAATTAGAATGAAAATCTTCATTCAAGCACATAACTATAATTTATGAAAAATTATAATCAATGACCTACACACACTCGATGCATTGATTCATGATAAAGAAGTGATTCAAATGAATGCTAAGGCAATGAATATACTTTATTGCTCCTTAGATATTAATGAGTTTAATAAAATTTCTTCATGTATTTCAGCTAATCAAATATGGAAGAAATTGAAAATGATTTATGGAAGAGCAAATCAAGAACAACCAAGCTCCCAAGAAGTTAAGAAAGCTCACCTCAACCTATGCCTCATGGCTCATGAGGATGAAAAGAAGAAGAAGAGGAAACAAAAGAAAAAGAAAGCATTAATTAAGGGGAAGCAAAGCAAAGAAATGAGAAATGAAAAGGAAGAAAATGCTACAAATTTTTGCCTCATGACCAATGAAGATGAGGTAAATTCAGAAAATTCTTTCCAATTTACATTTGATAAATTATATGAAGCCTTTAATGAATTAATAGATGAATTTAAAAAATTAAGACTGAAAAATAAAGAATTCAAAAAATCAAATTTTCTCTTAGCTAATGAAAAGAGTAAGATCTTGTTAGAAAAAAAAGATATTTTGAAAGAAAATAATGCTTTGTCTAAAGAAAAGAAAGTACTTCTTAAATCTGAAAAATCTTTAATTGAAGAAAACATTAAGCTGAAAATGAAATTAGAAAGATCAAAATTTTATATTGAAAAAAAAAAATGAAAACTTGTTGAAAGAAAAGAAATCTCTTTTGGAAGAAAATACCAATCTAAGAAAAGAGATTGAACACTTAAAGCCTATGCTTGAAAAATTTACAATTGGATCTCAAAAGCTTCAAGCAATTTTAAATAATCAAAAGGCCATTTTTGATAAAGCAAGAATTGGTTATAATTCTTTGAGAAAATAAAAATTTATCAAAAATATATTTAGCAAAGCTTCATTTGAAAATCATTAAATTATATGTTTTAAATGTAACAAAGTAGATCATAAAATTTTGGAATATAATTTTAAAAGAATTGGCCATACTTTGGTTAGGCAAATTTGGATTCCAAAAGGAACCTTGAGCACTAACTCCTATGGACCCAAGATGACTTGGGTACCAAAAATTATGAAGTAATTTTGCAAGTACACTAAGGATCTAACGAAACTAAAGAAAGAAAATTTTTGTGGATGCCTTGAAAATGAAAATGGATAGATGATGCTATTTGATAAAATCTAAACTTTTTCACATCATGCCATCATTATTTGTTAAATATATTTTGATTATTAATTAGTATAATTATTGAGTGTGTTTGATTGATTTTGATGATTCATCATTGCTTATAATGATCATATTCTCTGACTTGAATGTTTCGATATATTGCTTAAAACTAGTATATCATGTTGATTATTTGTTTTAAGAACTTTATTTTATTCTAAATTCAGCATGCTAGTTCAATCCTTTGCATCATGCTATATTGAACTTCAATTATTTAAGAAATCTAAATTGCTACGAGCTTGATTGTATATGAAACTATTTGGATGCTAAACTTATAAATTGAACAAATTTTGACATTTTCCTATAAGATGCTTAATTATCAAAATTCTCCAAAAAAAAAAATTTATGACCTAAGTACTTGAAGATTAAATATTCAATCATAAAAGATCAAATGCTTAAAGTGTTAATTTGCATTGTATCTTAGTTTTATCTTAAGGATTTGAAATTTTCTAAATTGAATCAAATCCCGTAGAACTATTATCTAGATTCTTCTTGATTTGATCATACTAGATTTGTTTGATTTTCATACCCTCCAATTGATTAATTTTTAATCTCCTAAATTTACTTGAATATCTTTCTTGATCATCGATTTGATTAACTCTTTGATCTTAAAAGAAAATTTATTGATGAACATTCTTATTTTGTTCCAATTGATTGATTTTGAAAATTGAATTAAAAAAATGCTCTTCTTGAATCTTTTGAAGTTGATATCAAGCAAAATATTTCAAGACTATTATCATTTATCTTTAAAGCTAAATATTTAAAATGAACCTTAGTTTTAAGTAATTGATATCAAACAGCTTACTATTTGCCATGTATTTGATTGATTTATCTTTTGGCAAAACGAGAAGGATGTCTTTGTTTCAAATCTAGTTCTGCACAGCTATATTTTTTGATATAATATCATTTGAGATAAATTCAAAAATACATATCTTTTTTGAACCTAATTGCTTGATATTTCTTAAGAAAATGATGAGATGATCTTTTTGAAGAATAACTGAAATTTTCTATATGATTTGCCTTGATTGTTTTGTTGATATCAATTCAAATTGATTCATCATTCAAAATCCTTAAAACTAGTTGATTTGAATCGATTCATCTTCATCATTTCAAAACTAAAATGATTGGTATGAAGCTGAATTTGCAAATTGACCTTTAAGTGATATTGAATTATCAAGAAAATCCCGATTTGGTCTAAATTTTAGTTTAATTGGTATCAATGGTGTCATTCTTGCCTTACATTTTATTGCATTATTCTTGATAAAAGAATTGAATATAATGTCTTAAATCTATTTCATATTGATATACTCTTGAAGTGATACCATTTGAGTCAAATTCAAAGAATTTCATACTTTTTCTAAACTTAATTAAATGATATTTTTTATAATAAGAAAAATCTAAATTTAAATAAAAATATTTTTTAATTACTTGTCATACTCTTTTGATCTTTTTGATTATTTGAATACTTTGATTTTAAGAGATCAATATGCTCTCCTCTAAGTATCATGTTATGATGTTATGATATGAATTGAAATTATCTTGAAATTCAATATGATATAATAGCTTTCCCATATCAATTCTATAATTGATAAACTTAAATAAAAACATGCTTAATTGGATATGAATGTTTTTGAATTGCTGGACATACAAGGAAAACTAAGTTTGACATTCCCCCATAAAATGCTAAATTATTAAAATTCTAATAAAAATTAGCATGAAATAAGTACTCAAAGACAAGACATCAATTATAAAATTTAAAATGCTTGATGTATTAAGTTATATTACATTTTAGGTTAACACCTAAGGATTTGAAATCCTATAGTTAGATCAACACATAGAGCCAATATCTAGATTCCTCTCATTTTAACTTCAATCGATTTTGTCCCCCAACTTGAAGAATGCCTTTCATCCTTGGTATCAAATTGAATTTGAAATATGCTTTCATATTTTATTCATATTATTTTCAAGTAATAAATTTGAAAATTAGTTTTTCTTCAATCTTAAAGTGGTATCAAATCTCTTAAGAAAATCTTGATTTATTTCAACTTAATGGGTATCAAATTGGAGAAGATCTTTCAAAGATATCACCTTTTCTCTTCAAAATATTGGGTATCCAAAATTGAATTATTTTTCATGTTTGATGTCAAGAAGTTTGCTGTTTGAACTGATTCTTAAAACAATTAGTATCAAAATTCTTATACTTGGTATCAAACAATTTATTCTTGTCTTAAATTTTCTTGTTTCTTTTTTCTTTGGCAAAAGAAAAGAATGTTTTATCTTAAATCTAGTTTTGCATAACTTATATGATATCATTTGAGATAAAATTAAGAATTCCATGCCTTTTCTAAACTTGATTAAATTATATTTCTTAAGAAAAGGAAGACCTAAATTTAAACAGAATACCTCTCTATGATTTATTTTGCATAATTTGTTCATATCAATTCAAATTAACTTATCAAGATAATTTGATCTGAATTTAAATTGATTCATTTTTTTCGATCAAAAACTTCAATGATTGATATCAAATAGATCATTATCATCTTGTATTCTATTGCTTTATCTTTGACAAAAAGAAGAAAATATCCTTGCATATAATCTAGTCTGCATTAATATATTTTTGATATTATACCTTGAGACAAATTATAAGATTGATATATTTATGCTTCAAATTGATTGATACTACTTAAGAAGAAGAAAAGATGTTTTCTAAAAAATTAAACAAATCTTTTTATGATTTGCTTTGAATGATATATCCAAAAATAAATTTGAAAAATGCTCTTCTTAAATCTTTTGAAGTTGATATCATGCAAAATATTTTAAGAAAGTTGTCATTTGCTTTTAAAGCCAAATATTTAAAGAGAACTTTAATTTTATTCATTTGGGATTAGACAGCTTATAATATGCCTTATATTTTATTAATTTATCTTTTGGCAAAAGAATAGTTGCTTTGTCTCAAATTTGAATTTTCATGGCTATATTCTTGTTATTATAACGTTTGAGATAAATTCTTGTGATACATGTTTGAATGATTTACTTTAATATCAAAGTGAAGAAAAGTATTTTCAAGACTATATTATTCAAATTTTTGAAGCCTAAAGTTCTTATTAATTAAAATTGAGAAGTACATCTACATGGCATACTTTTGGATTTTTACTAAATTGTTATCACTGTAAACATTTTTTGAAGTAAATGAAAAATTTAGTTTCTACATGAGTGAATGCTATGTTTATTTAAATTGAATGCATAATTTAATACTTAATTCACTCAATTGATGCTTGTTCTCTTAAAATTTTATTTAATTTTAAAATAGCTTTGTTTGCAAAAATAAGGAAGAGAAAACACCAAAGATAAAATGATTACTAACTTGGTATCAATCAAATTTGAAAATTTGAGCTTAAAAGTCAAATTTGTATTAATTAAGATTAATGTGGTATCAATTAATTATGCTTAACTTGAAAGAAGGGGAAGAATAATTTTAAATATTAAAATCTACTCTACAAGAATTATAAAAATAAAAAAAATATAATAAAAAGGGGAGAAAATATCATGTGATGAATTTTCTAATATTCAGGGGGAGAGATATTGATTAAGCTAACTAATTTAAATTTGATTGCCAATACTAATGATGTGCATTATCGAAAATTATTTATGAATTTAGATATTATTCATATGCTGATTTGCATGAACTTCATAATTAATTGGAGTTAAATTAAATTTAAAATATAATCTTACTCCAAGAATTGAATTTAATTTTGAAACTCATTTAAAAATCTAAATATGATATAGAACTTTTGATGTGCATAAAGAATTTTCTATAAAGTTACTTGTATCAAGAATCTTTTACTTAAGAAATGAGTTTACATAGGTGATTCCCATTTGCCTTGATACTACATATTATAACCGTTGACTTGCTCGATGCATTTCTGATACATATTTTTTTCGAACTTAATTGACTGAAATTTCTGAAGAAAATGAAAAATTGAATATTAAAGTATATATTATGCTTGATTTCATGATCATATCTTTTGAAATGCTCTATTCCTCTTAAAGCTTAAAAGTGCATATTTGAAAATCTGATTAAAAAGATCATACTCAGGGGAAGAGTCTTTGATATTTGAGTTCAAACCAATTTCTGAAAAGAAAAGAAATGTTCTAAGAATGTTTTGAATCAAAAGACGAGTTTTCAAAGAAGAAAGGATTCTTTTGAATTGATTTTCTGAATTTGATACATCTCTCATTTTGATACATTCTTATATATATATATATTGATTTTGATGATTTTTATTCAACCTTTCCATGAGCTTTTTGATGCTGTCAAAAAGGGGGAGAGGAATATGGAGTATATGCTTAATGAATTAATTATTAAGATGCTCATCAATTTGATGCTTGAAATATTAATGAGAGGAATATGGAGTATCAATTTGATGCTTGAAATATTAATACTCATTTATAATATCTGTAATAAATTAAAGACTAATTGAGAACATTCATGAAGTATGCACTCATGTATTTGATCTAATACTTCATCATACATATTGGCAAAATGCATTAAAATACATCATCTATTTTTATTGCACATATACTCAAAGTTTTGTCATCATCAAAAAGAAAGAGATTGTTGATCCTAGATTGATTTTGATGATAACAAAAGCAATTTGAGTATAGATTGTTAATTTACTAACACTGTTTGTGAGGATGTGTGGTTGTATATCTCAAAAGCTCATAAATTCTAAGCTCACAAATTACACCTTTCAAGAGGTTATAACGAAGATTAAATCAAGGTAAAAAGACAAATCTAGCCTGCAAATTAATTTGGAGAAGAAAGGGTCAAAATAGTCTTTGGCAAACATGGCACGCAAACTGGCCGACCCAATCTGGAACTAAGCCGACCTAGTCTCAGTGGAAGCAAAAGACAGATTCGGCAGAAAGTAAGATTTTTCATGACCCAGGGGACTGAGCCGACCTAGTTT
The DNA here is from genome assembly GCA_006176705.1 of Cocos nucifera. Classification (NCBI taxonomy): domain Eukaryota; kingdom Viridiplantae; phylum Streptophyta; class Magnoliopsida; order Arecales; family Arecaceae; genus Cocos; species Cocos nucifera. The sequence continues at coordinate 270,927 of QRFJ01002371.1, forward strand.
TCAACTAAGTTGATCCAGTTACAACTAGGCCAACCCGGTCAGAAAGGTAGCCGTCCCAAACTCAGAAGACAGCAAAAGACAGAAACAGAAATTTCGGATCACTAAAACTGAGCTAACCCAGCTGAAAGCTGAGCCGACCCAGTTTGGACTGGGTCGACCTAGTGACTGCAACAACTATAAACCGCTAGTTTTCTGCAGCTTTTTCAAACGGGCCATTCTCCACTCAAACGGCTAGTTCAAACTTTCCAACGGCCAAAACTCACTCCTAAGCCACTCCCAAGTATAAAAAGAGTTAGAAAAATATTTTGGATGAAATTTTTAAAGATTTAAGAAAGAAAATCATTCAAGAAGAAAGTGTTACATTGAATATCCAATAAAAGAAGAAAAGAGAGAGATTTGAGCATCAAATTCAGAGGGCATCCAAGAGTCATCTTCCACAATACTTCAAGCAATCTCTCAGCACCATTTGAAGAGAAGAGAAGCTACCAAAGAGCATTCATTCAGCCTCTTCTTCGAGCTCCAAAGAAGTTCTTTTTGTTTTTTTTCTTGTACTGAATTTTAATACTTGTATTTTTATTTTCTTTACAAGTTTCTTTGGGGTAAGAAACTTGGGGTATAGACTGGTCCAAGCCGATAATTGGATGGTGTATAGATTTTGGTTGGTGATCCCATAAAACCAATTGGGTTGATAGTGAACCCGAGAAAACTATCGGTGTAGGGTTGTAGTTGGTGAGCCCGACAAAACCAATTAGATTTATTTGTGATCCTAGGTTAAAACAAACGCACTGTAATCTAGGATTATAGTGAAATTCCCAAGAAAAGCTTGGACAATGGACGTAGGTGCGGGGTTGCGCCAAACCACTATAAATTCTTTGTACGTTTGTGTTGTGTTTTCTTTTCTATTGCTTTATATATCTTGCATGCCTTAAATTGCTAATTACTTACCAATTTGGATCAACTCTTATTTAAATTCATTCATACTTGATTTCGTTGCATACACTAGTTAATTTTATTGAATTGAATTAAGTAAAGCACATACTTGTGTAGAGTTAAATTTGGGTAAAAATTTTATAAACTCAATTCACCCCTCCTCTTAGGTTGCCACCTCTGGGCAACAACATTTGCTCATAACCCAGTAGTGTTTCTTGAGTAAGTTGGTCACACTACCAAACTCAAACATGCAAGGGAAGAAAGTATGCATTGATAGGAAAGTGATAAAAGGTTATATCCCAATAGACACTAATTAGTATGGAGACGCACCAGTCTGGTAATAAGATTCATCAAACTAAAAGATTGTTTTAGAAGATTCTAAGCAGACAGGCAGATAAGGAGCTTCCTAGCACCTGGGCCCTAAGTACATGCCCAGGCGAGAACCTAGAGATCAATGGCAAGTATCAACTTGAAGGCATCCAATACCAATTTACAAATCAATCTCACCCTTGTTATTGCTACATTGACTGCTACGGTAGTGCTTGAAAAAGTGAAATTAAGGTTGACCATTGATTTGAAATATATAGAACAAGTTCTTTGCATAAATGATCTCAGCCATTCAAAGAACCTATTTCATATCAGGCAGCAATAGTTGAGTGGTACGAATATGGCTGGATATTCTAAAGATTAAATGTTATTTTTCAACTGTTAAGATATGATATACAATCAACAAAAAATGACTAAAGAAAATAAATAATTTGAAGAGCAAAAATTTCAACATAAGTTTAATGAAGCATTTTAATATTTTGAAGATATATATAAAGCTATAGCAGAAAGATGTCATTACTACATTTCATGGAATGTCGAACTGTCCCGAACCAAATGGTTTAGGGCATTCCGAGCCATCCTAGAGGCAAACCGGAACGATTCGGCCGAGGAAAATGGTGGATCGAAGGGAGAGGGAAAGAGAGGAAGAGAGAGAGAGGAGGAAAGGGAGAGATGGCGCGACACTGCCAGAGGCCGGTGGTGGCCCGTTGAGGCCACCAGAGGGCGGTGGAGGCCTCTATAGCTTGGTGTCGCCCCATAGAGCATTTAATCAAACGAGAAAGAGAGAGAGAGAGAAAGGGGGGAATGACCGTACCGAAGCAAGGAGCGTCCACTAGAGGGGCTACCGAAGGATCTTGGGCGGCCGCCATGGCCATCGAGCAATGAAAAACGCGCAGATGGAGCCACGGCCGTAGAATAGGGGTGACCGCCCCTATTCACTTGTCTGCTATTTTAAAAAATGACAATGAATAATGAAGCTAATAATGGGTTTACTGGCTTTATTGTTTGAGATCTATAAATAAATAAACAGTGAAACTGGCAATGAGTTTGCCGACTTCACAATAATCTAGGTTTTTAAAAGAAAACCTTATGAAATAAGGGCGATCGCCTCTGTTTCACGCTCGCGGCGTCAGAGGCCACGATTGTGCCGTCCGATGGCTACAACAATCAATCAGAGGCCCTCTGACAGCCTCTCTGGCGGCTTTCCCTCCTTTTCTTTCCCTCCCCCCTCTCTCTATCTTTCTTAGCTGAGGATAGGTGGATGAAGCGAAGCCTTGGCGGCCCTCCAAGCATGCCAATGGCCTACTTGTGGCCACTGTCAACGTCTCCTCTGGTCGCACTCTCCTCCCTCCCCCCTTTTCCCTCCCCCTCCCCCTCCCCCTCCTCTCTCTCTTTTCCTTCTCCCGGTTCGCTTCTTTTCCGCTATATCGGTTTGCACCGGTTCAGTCTGATACGGACCTATACCAACAAATACCACCAGCCGGCCAGCACAAGTTCCAATACCGAGTCTACAAACCTTGCTACATTTACTTTAGACATAATATTTTTGTGAGCAATTATATTGTAAAGGCCTATAGTCAGAAATAAAAATACAATTTATAATTCCAGTGAATATTTCTTTAAATAACAATGTCAATATGAACATGAAGCAGGGCTATGATCCAGACAGTACAAGTGCATGGAGAATGCACTTGTTTGCAGCTAATTGGTCTAGTGGGTAGACAGACCACTCCTCAGGTACCGCACTCAAAGTTTCAAACCCACCAAAGTCTGGGATACTAGCGAACTCAAAAACAAAAAAGTGCCATAATTGTAAAATGTCCCATTATTTCAGTATACGTAGCATAAACTAGTTCGGCCAACAATAAGATGATTGAAATAAGAAAAACATTAGATGCAACTCGTGAACATGTTATTCCCTCTTTTAATTTGTAGCATGTCTAGAGGGTTACCTACCTAGAAGAACTAGTAAGATACAAGCATGCCCGCTTGTAATTTGTAGCATCAACGTGCTCAATCAACAGATCAAGATCTTCAACCTGGAAGGCCATAAAAGTTTAGCATATACAGCTACCTCAAGATATACACAGAAAAGTAGGTCCTTACTCACCTCTATCAGAAGATCTACAGCTTCTGGCTCAGCATTATGCTGCATCATAATTAACCATTTTAGTAAACAAGAAACAACTTTCCAACATTCAAGTGGAGCATCATTTTGAAAACAAATGGAAAGATGCAGGAGTCACATAATAACAAAGCACAAGATAAAACAACAAAAATGAACTAGCAGAGGTTTAAACGACAAGGGCTTCATCCAAAGCATACCTTCATGTGAAATGCAACAATTTGTTGCACGAGTTCCATTAAAGCATCTATGGGCATGTCATCATACTGCATAACATAAAGAGAGAGAATCAGCTTACCACCTTTGCGAACCCTCTAGAATTTACAATGATCAGGCCAAATATTCTAACATGTAAATCAGTAAAAGTAACTAAGTTGACCAAATTTACAGCCAATCAAGGTTTATCAAAGTGGATTAACCAAGAAAACCTACAAAGTACACAGGCAAGTTTAATGGAATTTTTTCTCTCATTAAAAACTTTAATGCACTTAAAGTCATCATTGAATTAAGGCTGGCTCATTATAACTTAAGTAGAAATGAAACTTAGTAAATTGCCGTGAGCAATCTTGAACACTATAATGAATTCATTCACAGTGAAATGAAACAGCATATGGCAACAGGAACAATAATAATATGGTACCCTAAGATTGCCAGCAAAAACTGCCTTTAGTAGTGTCAAAAGGTGTGGTTAGGCATTTCGTCAGTAGGATTGATATGGTTATTGTATTAATGGCCAGTATATTGAATTAGTCAAGTATAATATGCACCTGCATGCTTTACTGGACGAATATAAAGGGAGCTTTAGAAAGGCTCCTCTTGAAACACATCTAAACAAATCATAAATTGCAATTTTGCATCATAATGAAATTCTTTAATAATTTTTAAAATTTATGTAACAAGTCCAATGTATAATTCTGTTTTTGGTTTAAGCAGTTGCTCTCAGATGAGTACATTTGTGAACTGAGCCTAAGATGATATGTAGCATGGTTCGCCGAATCGTGTTGCACTGGCCGAGTGGGGGTGTACCAAACAAGACCAGTTGGAGATTAGCACGATTAATCCATTTGATTTGAGTGGGCCCTGGTTCGCTCAAAACCCCCCTCCCTCCCAACCCCCTACTTGCAATGGTCGGAGAGCATCTGCCCAGTAAGTCCCTCCCTCTCTCTCTTGCTTCAAGGGTTAGGGTTATTCCCTTTGGCCCTCCCCCCTTCCCTCTCTCTCTCTCTCTCTCTAAAGGTTAGGATACATTTCCCTCTTAACCTCCCTTTCCTCCCTCCCTCCCCCTCTCATTTCCTCCATCTCCCCCTCCCTCTTCAGCTCTCACTATTTCCGTATGCCCCAAAATGGCATGGTACAGACCCATACCATGCCGAACCTGTTAGGATTAGTGGTGCTCCCAAGCCTTGGGAAGCCACTGGAGGAGTCAGGATGTTGGCTTCGGGAGACTAGGACAGGTGTTGTCCTAGGGCTAGGACCGGTTTGGCTCTAGGATGGAGGTTCAACCCTCCACGGTCATGAGGCCTTGGTTTGTAGGTCTCATGGAGGCTACTCAGAATCTAGACCAGGTTTGGATCCATGGGGTTAAGTGCATGATCAGACCATGGGTGTACATAGGTTTGGGTGAGTGCATTCGGACTAGGTTAGTCCAGGGAGTTTTTTATAGGTTAGGATTTCAGTCCATGTACAGATATATATATATACATGTATATTGTAAACCCTAGTAAAAAAAAGAAGAGGAGAGAAATCAACAGAGCCATTTTCTCCCACATCTCTTTCTCTCTCTGGTTTCTTTACACGCCAAGGGGAAGGAGACGCGCCCCACTCTTCCTTCAGCCTCAACAACGTCAAGGGATCCTTGCACAACAATTGGTATTAGAGCCATCTTAACGAAGAGGCTGAAGAACAAATCCAGCGCAAGAACAAGATTCAGATTCCATGGAAAAACAAAAAAAAATTGTTTTGGAGGGCCGGCAGGGGCCCCCCACCTTCCTCCTGATTGGCGGCCGGCGATTGGCCGTCGGTCTTAGGCTTGGAGGCCGACAACCTGCAAATTGGCGCCAATCCCGGCATTTGGCGGATGCTTCCGGCGAGCTGGTGGCCGATCGCGGCATGTGGAGGGGTTTCTGCAAGCGGTTGGTCCGATGGAGCGCGTGTAGGACGTTGGAGATCCGAAGGGGGCGGCAGCGGTCTTGTCCTCCAGGAAAAGTTGCAGACGGCGACGGCGGCGTCTCAGGCGGTGGCGCACAGCCGTGAGCGCACGTGCAAGCAGCGACGAGCAACCAACAATGGTGGTTGGTGGAACGCGGCAGGAGACGCGCATGCAACGGAGAGCCGACTCGAGGCACACGAATCCGGAGATAGAGCGTCGATCCAGCGGTGGCTGCGCCTAGATCCGGCGGTGGCACGTGGAGTGGAGCCGGCGAGGTGGCACGAAGCCTCCATTCTTCCTCCCGATGCGCGGGACCCGACGTGGTGTAGGGATCTGGTGGTGACATGCGGATCTGGTGGCGCGCGAATGGCGGCAACGATGGCATGTCGCAGCACCGATCTGGCGGTTGTGTGGGCTCAGATCGATCGACGGCTTTTCACAGCGGCAAGCGGTCCGGTTCGGTTTTGGATGGACGAAGACTAAAGGAGCCGCAGCGGTGGTCCGACAGTGGCAGCGCCCGGATCCAACGATCGCGCAGGTAGAGGACGGTCAGCTGGCATCCCTGGAGGCAGGTGGCCGATGGTCTATTTTTGGTTTGGACAGGACGAAGGAGAAAGCTGACTCTGGAAGCTTCCAAGAGAAAAAAAAAGGAAAGAAATAAAGTTTGGAGCTTTTATTTGTTCTCTCAGTGGTTCGTTGTTGTTCTTCTGGATGCAGCTTCGCATGATATTAAAAGTAAAAATATGCGAATGCTGGGTTGCTGGTGATTTGTTTGGCTTGTCAGATGAGAGATAACTCAAGAGCTCGGGGTCGAGGTAGAGCTGAAGAAGCAACTATTCAATCTGGTGGAAGGCTGTGAAAAGTAGGAGTGTATTCAGCAGTGCGACCAGTTGGAGCCTTGAGGATGATGGAGATGGCTGATCCATGGAGGTCCAGCAGGTTAGGACTGTGCGACTGTAGAGTGGCACAGAGACCAGGTAAGAAGTGCTAGAGTGCTGCAATAGTGCTTCCCTGGAGGCACAGGGGTTGAGAGAGGCTCGATGGTGCAGCAGTCGAGGGTATCTCAGCAGAGTGTCAGGAGCTTCTCAGAAAGATCGAGAGCAGGTCTCGGAGAGAGCCAAGAGGTCTCAGACAGTCGGAAGTATCTTGGATCAGATTTCTTCTGTAGGAGCAAAAGAGAAGAAGTGCTAGGATGAAATTTTCTAGGATTCAGTCGCTGGATTCGGAGAAATTGGATGAGCTCCTATATGTTTTGGAGGTGCCCGCGGGTTGCGGAGGGATCCGCGGAGTACGGAGGATCCGAATGAGCAGCGATGGTGTACAAGGTGCAGTGGCAGGCCCAGCAGTGCAGCGTTGGATGGTTGGCCTCGGGTGACTCAGTGATAGAATTAGATTCTTCTGCAGCATTAGATGGACTTCGGATCAGATGGAGCTTCAGAGTGGTGGCTTCATAGGTGGAGCTCCAGAAAAGTGGCTTCACAGATGAAGCTCCGGAGTGGTGGCTTCATAGATGGAGAGAAAGTTTGACATGAGTTCAGAGCGGAGAAGTGCAAGAGGATCGATATCCTAGCACCAGCGCCAGGGATGCACAGTTCCAGATGGAGTGGCGTGTGCAAGTGGACTGACATAGCTTTGAGGAGATCGTGTCAGGTGGTACAACATGTGCTGGTGCAGGAATGCTGTAGGTTCTTCAGGAAAGTTTAGAGAAGGTGATGCAGCTGCCAAGCAGAAAGAATCCTACAATTTCAGGATGGTGTGAAGGAGCAAGCCAGATTTTCAACTATGAAGATGGTCATCCCAGAGGTCTCCAAGGATGCACAGCAGCTGAAGAGGATTGACAGAGACATTAGAGTTTGCACAGTGGCTGTCTGGGTGCGCTGTGAAGCAGAGGTTGTTGTTGCAGCCACAGAGTCAAAGCAGAAGGACAACAGTTCAAGGCCAAGAAGTACGGTGGAGCACGAGTCTCAGCGGCTACAGAGCACAGGTCGGTGTTGCAGCTAAGGAGGCGAGGTGGCTTCGACGGAACGATGTCAGCTCTGGAGGCAGCAGGATGGTGACAGTTCACGCAGGATTTGCCAAAGCTTGGGGGCACCAAAATATGGAGATTGTTAGGATTAGTAGTGCTCCCAAGCCTTGAAAGGCCACTAAAGGAGTTAGGGTGTTGGCTCCGGAAGACTAGGATAGGCGTCGTCCTAGGACTAGGACCGGTTAGGTTCTAGGGTGGAGGTTCAGCCCTCCACGATCATGAGGCCCTGGTTTGTAGGTCTCATCGGGGCTACTCAAAGTTTGGATCAGGTTTGCGTCCATGGAGTTAAGTTCATGATCAGACCATGGGTGTACATGGGTTTGGATGAGTGCATTCGGACTGGGTTAGCCCATGGAGTTTTTTACGGATTAGGATTTCGATCCATGTACAGGTGTGTGTATATATATACATGTATATTGTAAACCCTAGTAAAAAAGAGAAGAGAAGAAAGAAATCAATAGAGCCATTTTCTCCCACATCTCTTCCTCTCTCTGGTTTCTTCACACGCCAAGGTGCCCTAGGGGGCGCGCCTCCAAGCACAGAGGAAGGAGGCGCACCCCATTCTTCCTTCAGTCTCAATAACGTCAAGGGATCCTTGCACAACAGAACTAACCGCTGGCTTGTACACCCTCCAATACCAGTTAGGCAAACCATAAGCAGACTAGGTTGCAAAAAGGTTAAGGTGCCATGATGTGTTGGGCAGGTCAAGTGTAAATCTACAAGTCCAAACCCTCATGCTAAGGACATCGGTCAAGCTATAATAAACCATTAGCAAACAGAAGCAGGGAGGCTTGTATTAATAATTAATAATAAAAAGTCCACATAAGCCACTACCACCCATACCTCCAGATTTACACTTTCTAAAAAGTGATGTTGGAACCACCCTTAGGAAACTAACCACCATTTGGCCAGCCAATATGATGAAATTCATCTTCCATAACCTAAGCCTCTTTATATAATATATACCGTTACACATATCAACGAGCCAAGATAGACCAAATAGGGCCAAGGCCTAAATTTGGCCCAAACTAAGACCTTTGGCTCAAGCCAAGTCCAGCAAGAAAATAAATTGGATCTCTTTGGCTGAAGAGTGCCAAGATTGTAAAATTTACAATCTAGAATAATTTTGGCTTGAACCACATGTTTGGCTAAGCCCAGCCCAAAGCCTAAGGACAGAACTTGCCCATCGTTCATGTCAAACTAAACCTTTTTCTTTTGGATCTTACCTCGACCAAAATTTACCTAAATAGAACCACTCATCATCTTTAGATAACTTAGGATTTCCAGCCCAAATAATAGGCCTAGAACCACATCTAGATTGGATGATTGATGTTCCCACACCATAATAGCAAAAGCCATCAAAAAAATGAAGAAAGGAAAATAAAATTAAGGGGAAGAAAATGGGTCTAACGGTAAAGTTGATAGATGCGTCAAGTGGACCAAGGCTGCAGGGATCTTCATTAGAACCACCAAGGTTGAGTCCTAAGTCACCATGCATCGCCAAGAGAGAAACAAGGCCACACATAGAGGATAAAGAGTGGTAAGAGCAAGATTTGCCAATCGTGTTGAACCATCTGGTTCGATACACACCAAACCGGACTGGTCAGAGACCAACATAGTTCAACTATTTATATTGATTCGGCTCCCCTACTCAAATAAAACAAGGGAGGGCCCTCCCCAACTCAAACAAAATCAAGCGAGCACCCCCCCCCCTCCTCCTCTTTCCTTTTCGGCTTGGAACTCTCTTGAGAGCATCCCTCACTCGTGAGCACAGCGCCCCCCTCCCTAGCTACTTGATGTGCCCCCCCTATCACGTAAGTCCCTCCCTCTCCCTCTCGCTCCCTTCCCTCTCTCTCTCTCTCCCTCCCCCTCCTCTCTCTTGCTCTCTCTCTCAAGGTCAAGTTATGGTTAGGGTTTCCCTCCTATTCCCCCTCCCTCGCTCTCTCTTCCTCTCTCCTTTTCTCCCTCTCCAACTCTCCCTATGAGTATGCCTCGAAATGGCATGATACGGACCCATACCATGCTGAACCAATCGCTAGCTGATGCCCCCTCCAAAACCAGTTTAGCAAACCTTGGGTAAGGGGTATTGACTCCTTAGGTTCCACAAAAATGGACCGTGGGAGAGGGTGAAGGAGACAAAAGGAGAATGATAAAAGAACAATTCTCTTTGATGAGTGTTTCTAGAGGCTTCTGTAGAATGATATTTTACCCCCACCTTTTGGTTGATTCACTAAGTTTTTTTCAGAATCCTAGTTAAGTGGTATAAGTTATATGATTGAAAAGATAGTGTAGACAACCACCTTTCCCTCGATCCACTAAGTACTGTTTTCAGGATCCTAGTTGAGAGGTATAATTACAAGATTGAAAAGAGGGAGCAAATAACCATAGTACCCTGGCCTAAAATTTATTAAAACTCCAAGTTTGAGCTCATCCAAAAAATTAGATGTGCCATGGTTTCCCAGCCCCAAACTAGACCATGACCCTAAAACCTCAGCCCACACCCAGGATTTTGGCCCTTATTCACTCAAACCGGACCAGCTTAACCAACTAATAACCCTACCTACCATGAGTCCAAATGCTAATTTCAAAACCTGGTATATATCTTGAGTTAGATAACTTTTGTGGAATAAGAACTAACTAGCAAGAAATCAACCTAAGAAAGAAAAGACCTTTGTCGAAGAACCAAAATTGAAAAAAATCATTTCCTTTAGCCCACAAGCAAGAGGGTTGAAGGAACTAAGTAATCAATTATTTTACGTAATTATTTATTCGATGTAAACAAGAATTGATTTGGCATTAACCTAATCAAGTGGTAATCCACAGTTAGTTACACAATATAAGTTCTTTTTTGCTCAAGGACCATGGGAAGAATCATGTTAGCTATAACAATTGATAGATGGAAGAGATTATGAGCAACACTGCAGCTAAACATATGGCTTATCAACAAATATGAGCTCACTGTTAATTGAGAGACAAGCTTCTTTAACCATACAAGCAATTCCTTCCACATAAAAGGACCAACCACATTATTAGCATAATGGCAGTTAAAGTTCAGCAATCGTGAGAACACAAGTACCACAAATATTACATGTTGAATAACTGGACTGGGAAAGAGACAAGGTCATAAGGACAATATCTGGATGTGCTTTCGCAAAATGAATTCATATGCATTACCGGTCTCGGTATGCTTCATATAAATTCTCTTCATAGCAAGGGTTCCTTGCTAGCTAATCAAGGAGGATTCAAAATTAGTTTACAATTACATAAATACTACTAATTGACCCGGTCCTTGATCATCTATAATTGCATGCAAGTGAAAGTGCAGTTGACTTTTTCTTCAATATATAAAAATTGTTTGCATGTTATGGCATCACAAGTTCAATCAAATCTATGCTAACGAATCATAGAAAAACCTGACCAAAATCAGCCATATCCTTCACCAAATTAATGTTTATCCCTATAAAGGCATTTCATGATGTTCAAACCACCACAAGGTGCGAAGGCAAGAGGAAGCACAGGATGCAAGAAGGCATCAACATTAGGACTTCATGCTTAAGATATGCATAGTGTAGGTGCAGCGTCATAGGTATACTCTATATAGGCATTGTTCAACATATAGAGTATACCTATCTTTACAATCCATTTTTAGCAGAACTTAAACATCATATATGCATTAATAATTCAACTTATTCTTCATTTTCATCTCCTTATTTCATGTCGGAGCAACTTTTCATTGGTTCTATGGATTGAGCAAACCTAAGTACTAATCTTGGACGTCTACATCAATATTCATTGTACTGGCACCAGATAACTTACCAACATAATATGGTATGCTTGGTCTAGTATGGTACTGGGATAGGGCTGGGAGACACTTTTTTCTCACACAGCCATGGTACTGCTCGAAACTGGGCGACATGGGTTAGCACAACACAAAACTGGGTGAAAATGTTCACTTCTACTCGGCATAGACCGATTTCAACCCTGTGCTGTATTGAACCTTGGTACATTACGAGTAGTAGAGTACCTTACCGGTGTAGTATGGTCTGGTATGGTATGCTCGATATGAGATCCTACAAGTCAGTATGGCAAACATTGGCACTTTGCGCATACATCGAACTCATTTTGAAGATAGCAAACAATCATTTTGTGCATTCTAAAGGACTTCCAAAAATATCTGAAGGACTTCCAAAAATGAACGGCAAAGACCTCGCTTGAATGTTAAGTTTTAGAACCCAACAACTAAGGCATGACTATAACATTGAGATAGAAAACATAAGATCAAAAAAATGCCAATTTTGGGTCCATGTGGGTAGAGCTGTCAAAATGGGCCAAGCTGGGTCATCCCATTTGTTAAAATGGGCTGCAAAAATCCAACCCGACCCTAGCCCACGTGGGCTGTGGGTTAGGATGGGGCCAGCCTACTTTTTTTTTTCTTTTTTTCTTTTCTAGGGCCGATGTAGGCATGCAGCATGGAGGCACGGTGCTGGAGTGCTGGAGTGCAGGCGTGCAGGATGGCCAAGGGGCAGCACGGGCGACCAGGGGGCCGAGGTGTGATGCTGGAGGCACGACAGGCTGCAGGGGGTGGGTGCGTAGAGCAATGGGGCCGTGCAGGAGACCGGTGGGTGGTGAGGGCAGCAGCATGGGTGGGTGAAGGCGGCGAAGCGGGTGGGTGGGGAGAGCAACGATGGAGGCGACAGGGTGTGGGTTCACCGGGGGCTAGGGGCAGTGCAGGAGGATGGGAGGACGTGGAGTAGCAGGTGGCACGGACGGCCAGGGGGGCTGGGGGGCAATGTCGGAGGCACGACAAGCAAGGTGCTGCGGGGGGTAGGGTGCGCGAAGCAGCCAAGTTTGGGGGGCTGGCGTGTGGGGAAAGGAGAAGGGAAAAAAATTTAAAAAAAAAAAGGTGGGCTAGCACACGGGCTAACCCAACCCTAACCCAGTTCAGCCCATGGGCTTGGGCCAGGCCAAAAAGCCCACTTGCATAAATGGGCTTGAATTTTTTGGCCCGACCCCACCCATTTTTAGGGCCAAATGGGCTCTGGCCCATTTTGACAGCTCTACATGTGGGTAACCAATATTATCCTGCATTTATTCTTTTATATTTTCTTTTATTTAATTAATTTCTTTCTCACATCCTATAAACTAAAATGTGAGAGTGGGATGGAACAAGATCTAGCAGAGAAATGCATATGACATCGTTTAAAGTTATATAGGAAATAGTGGCAAAAAGGAAGAAACACAGAAATTTAGCAATCACTCCAAAGTTTTAATCATTGCACCTCAACTTTTTATTATTGTGGTTACCAGACATAAAACTAAACATGCAATCTCTATCCCATTCCACATTTCCAGAGCAATTTGTAGTTTTCCTAAAGCAAAAAACACTTGTGCAGTTTAATGCACTTTTGAGGCAAATGAATTCTAAAGAAACTAAGTAGGCAATAGACATGAAAACTAATGCTTGGATATTTTGAGTGCTAAGGCATCCAAACGCACAATCTTGGTGACATTACTGATAAAATCATTCTTTCATCTAACTCTCAGAAAGCCATTAAGCTAAGGTCATTTTCTTGCAGTGTTTTTAAAAGCCGATGCAGTTTATAAGCAATCAAGGGATGGCATAGTGCATATACAGTACAAGGGCTGCATATGCAGGTGCATGTATTTGCTATATTTTAACCTAATGTCAGGGAAGTGTTGAACTTCAGCTGAAAAACTCAGAGGAAGTGTATGTCGGCGCAACCGATTATGGCAAGGTAGAAACCTCACTACGACATGTTCGACACAAGGAAGACACTAGTTCGAAGAGGAGCAGGGGCAGAATCACTTTCTTCCAAGATCGAAAACACCATCTTGACAGGCCACTTCAAGGATACAGCTCTTATGACACCCACTCGCAAACCCTAAGAATCCACCAAAAGGAAGAGAGATAGAGTAAAGAGAAAGCAAAGGGAGAATAATTTCCATAATTGTAATTCCACTACTCAAAAATCTTCAGTATTGATTACAAGAGGAGTCCCAGTGAGGGTATTTATAAGTACAAAGTAACTCTTTTCTTCAACTTTCCGATATGGGATTCCAAGTTCTATTCTAACTCAAAGAATCCTAATTGCTAACTTTTCTAATAACATCAAAAATTCTCAAAAAGAAAGGTCATAGAAAATCAAAATTCACTAGAATTAACTAACATTTACTTTCCTAACTGAGATAGGAAGACAACTAATCATCAAAAACTAGTCATATTTTAAGACCCATGCATATGGGAGCTGCGACCCATGCAGCCGGGATCCGCAACCTATGCAGCCGGGATCCATGACCCATGCAGCCAGGACTTATATCCTAAGCACTCCAGCATCATAACCATTTGAAAATATATATAATATATTGAGTGCAATAAAAGCAACAATAATGATGATACTTTTTTTATGGATGGAAAATAGCTACCCTAATAACAATAATAGATATTAGTGCTTATTTACTTGGTATCTAACACCCAATAGCAACAACTATAATATAATTGACATTTTAGCACTATTAATACCCATAACATGCCTACCTTAGACCCATATCAAACCTAACCAATGACCTGCATACATACGTACAGTATACAGGCAATTGGTCAAGGGACCACACATGCATATGTAGGTGCAAATGTGGTAATGTGTACCGCATTTTAATACTTTTTTTTTTTGGGGGGGGGGTGGGGGGAATTTGGGTAATTCATCTTATATTACTGTGGATAGAAGTTATAATAGCTTAATCAATCAGGTTAGCCATATATACTAAGATGCATAAGCTATGAACCATAGTCCCCTACCCAACCAATGCACTAGTTGATTATTGTTTAACCCATAACTACCAATGGGCTAATTTTGATGAGCAAGCTAACAAACCTAACCCAATCATTTTCCTAGGCTGTCAAAATCGACTAACCCAACTAGAGCACATTTTCCCCCTCAACTGCACAACTACATAAATTGCATCATGTAAACCACTAGGAACAAATTGCATATACAAGAAGAAACTTAACACTAACCTTGCCATGATAGTGCTATATTAATGACCTGATCATCTTGTAGTCACCATCTATACAAGAACCTAGTTAATTTGCACTCTATCATCACTTAACCCTACTTGACATGCAAATGATGATGTTATCAAGATGTGTTTTAGTGGATCTGATAGGGTTGAGTTGGACCAGAAATTGCCACCACTACTTATTGATAATGGTATGACAAAATACAAGAATTTGGAAAATTACAAAGAGCAGTAGTTCATAATTTAGCCAAAAAATAAAAGAGTATATCAAAGACCAAGAAGAAATTGCAAATAGAATATAGAATAACAGAAACTTCATTGTGTATTTTTTAAATTTTGAAATTAATGAAATTAAAGACCATGTGAGAACTTTTCAGTAATTGAAGTATGCCAATTCTCAAGTATAATAAGATTGAATTAGTTAAAGGTATATAGCATGCTATTGATGAAATTGGTTGCGCTAAAATCCTATTCAAAACTAAAATAAATGCATTTATGAATCCACCAATCACCATAAAGCAGTAAATGCATTAAAGAGAACAACTGCCAAAGAACCAGTAGAAGAAGATATGTTAAGTAAAGCAACCAACAGGCAATATATAACAAATCTCAACAATATATTAACCAACAAACATAAAATATATAACAAGGTCTAAACTTTCCCTCATAATTTTAAGGAGATTGAGACTAACCTGGCGTTTTGCAAACTCTTGTGAAATTTCACCAGCCAGGTTTCTGAAATATCAAAATCACCATTAGAAAAATAAACATAACTATTTAATTAGCATTCAACCATGTAAATATGCATAAATTTATCACAGAAATTCTAATTAACTATGATTATGTAGGATCAACTTCTTAACTTGGAATTGACTTTATGATCCATCAATAACATCTTTTCTCCATAGTCTTGTAGTATAATTTCAATTGAGGTCAATCAGTAAGTGAAGATACCCTATCTTCTGTGCATTTGCAATAGATCTTTGACCAAGGCCAGTTGATCAACATGGAATTATTGCTAGGTACATAAGATATAGGATAATGTAATAAATACCACAACAAATGTAAAATAATGCAAGAAAAATGGATGTAGAATAACAGAAATGATATATCAAAATAACAGGAAAGTGATATCAGAATATAATAATCATAATAACAACACTAAGGCACTATAATAAGATGATACCAACAAAAAACAAGGACAAAAAAGCATCTGGTACTCTATATAATCCACCTACAAATGCCGCAAATTTTTTGATGTTTTTGGTTCATCTTTGCTTCACAAATGGCTAACCAAGTTAACAAGTTCTATCTATCAGCATTTATAGAAAATAAAATGTAATTAAGATGCTGTTATGGTAGAATATAGCTTGACATCCAGTTTTTATTCTCTGGTTTTACCGAGGACAAGTTGTTTCACCTTTATTTTCTCCAAAAATTAGCCATCATCTCCTGGAAAACTACATTCATGCAGCTATCTAAACATGTTAGATTTTTGTTAATCTAATTTAAAAAAAAAAATAAGTTTTTGTTAATCTAATTTAAAAGAAAAAAGGACTCATGCTGATGCATAAATAACTTCGGACTCAATGAAGAAAAGAGCAAGCAGAATACATAAAAGAGAGCATTTAAAAAAATTGGTAAAATGAAAATTGGAAGTTCATTTCACCATTACACAAAACTTGCCAGAACAGCCCAGCATACCTGTCTTTACATGACACAACACAGGTGAAGGTATGGAATCAATGCCTAACATGCACTCAAATTGCTCAGACAAAGCTGTGGAGAAAGTGGGAAGCAAAGGTGGAGGAGAGGGAGGGAGGGAGAGGAGGGGATAGAGAGGGAACAGGATGAGGATGAGAGAGACTCAAGGATTTAAGAAAAGAGAGCCGAGAGAGAGAGAGAGAGAGAGAGAGAGAGAGAGAGAGAGAGAGAGAGTGGGGGCTGATGGTGGTGGCAAGGAAGATAGCTGAGTGGAAGCACACCAGTGATCAACTCTACAAGGCTGAAGAGGTCAGTCATGTGCAAAGGTCGGTAGTGGGAAGAAATGGCTTGTAGACCCCAATGGCTAGTGGAGATCACTGGAGATGCATTTAGTAAAGAGAAGATAAAGATTGTGAATGTGACCAAAGGAGAAGAAGAAGAAAAGAGTAAGTTGGAATAAAGCAAAATACAAGAGAACTGGCGAAGGGAGAGTAGTAGGTGGGGCCTAGAAGGATGAAAAGAAAAGACAAAAACATAGAGATTGGATATGAAGAATACAAGAGAGAACATGAGAGATGTAATTGGTGACTCTTGGTATTCCTTTTTGGAAAAAAGTTAGCCTAAAATCTAGAAAAATCTCAAGTTTACTGGGACACCCTACTTTCCCATTTTCCATTGCCAGCGACCCATTCTCCTCAGTGCTCCACTTTGAAGCAACATTCCATAAGGCTTCCTCCACAAGCTATGAATTATTAACACAATTCACAAATAAATCATGAATAAAACAAGAGCTTTATGAATTGCATGACTTATTCATGACATGTATCCAATGAGCGAAGAATTCACAAAACCATTCTTTTGGCAAGCTGAATACGAAGGATAAATGAATTATTCCAAAATTCACCAGTTTCTGTGACTATTAGGTCTATGAGATGATTCCCAGTCTAGCAGCAATATTCTTCATTTACTACCAAATATTCTACCAATGAGCCATTTTTATAGCGCAATGTTCAAATCCATACGACACCATAAGATATGCATTTATCTGAAGTCCTCATAACAGGCCAACTCCTATTTATACTGTCCCAATTGTTTGTTTGTTAGTAAAAAGTAGATTTTAGAGATTAAACAATTTGACCTTATATTCAATCCAATAGACTTATCACCCTCCTCACCTTTCCCCCACACATCTAACATCCATACTAGATATAATTCAAAAACCATATCTGACTCTTTTTAGGATTCCATCACCCAAATCAATTTTCATCCGAACAAAAAAATCTAAGTAAACCTAGAACTTGAACAAAATTTCTTCATTTAGTAATTAACATAAAACAGAACTACTATTTTTGGAAATCATTTTCTCACATAAGAAATCATCAACCATCACAATCCAGTCAAAAACCCATCTCAGATAATCATGATTTCATACATAAGTAACAATAGTCAAACAATAAAAATTAGATATATATTTGAAAAGCCAATATAGAAAGCAACCACCATTGATGAGCTAAGATGGGTTAAGTTTATTACCTTACATATTCATGACCCCAAGAACCAATATCGCCCTCTGATCCTAGCAATCGGTACTTCAGGCTCTCCTACAAAAAAGGCATATAAATGTTTGATTACATTAAGCTTCACAAACTATCAAGCTACACCATCTCGGTACCAGGCCTCATACTAATGCCAACCTGCTACCATATCAGTATACCTGATATGGGGGCTAGTTTGGCAAATCGAGTATCAGTACAACCCCCATACTGCATATCGGTTCGGTAACGATACATCCCATATACCACTCAGTTTGGTACAATATGGCATACCTTGTATACTATAAATTCAATGTCACGATACATAGACCAAAATGCAATTTACCAACCGCGGTCTAAGAAATTATGACAAAAGATGATGGTAACATGTCCAAACGAGACTTGATTATATACAAAGATGATTATGCACAAAGATGTGATTGGAATGCCATTATTCTCCAAGGAAAAGAGCCATGCCTTTCCAAAAACACAATTTTTGTTGCAATAGAACCCCATTTTGTAATATGGATGATAAGCGTACGGTACGCAAAAGCGCAAAGGTAACTCATTTAACATCATTTTCAGACATGCAATTAGGAATGTATACTTCGTTTATGCATAAAGATGTGGACCACATGCAAATGCCCTCCAAAAGGGAAAAAATGAAGCATGATAAAAGCATGCAACCACCAAGTTACTCATAAAAACATCAATGTATATGTAGCTTCCCTACATCTTATGGACAGAAAGGGGAGCTAAAAACTAAGGACTCATTTGGTTCATAGGAAGTAGAGGGGGGAAGAGGCAGTTCCTGGAAAGTTGAGAGAGAGCCTCTTGTTTGGTTGAAGTTTTAAGAGGAGAGAGAATGAAAAAGCTCTTTCCATAGAAAGTTACTTTCCATATTTTATGGTAAGTGAAAACACATGGAGGAGATGGATTTTGGCACTTCGCATGGGATGGAAAATGGTAGTGCTTTTTTTCTTTCCTAAAATATCCTTTTAAGATTTATGGCTAAGATTTTATAAAATATCATGGATGGTTAGTGTTGGTGCAGAAACTGGTCGTCGCCGGAGGTTGCTGGAGTCGAGGCCGCTGAGGTCGCCGCTGGGGACCTGCAAAATAGAGTCCCGTCTGGAGCTGGTGGGGGGTGGCTCCGGCAGGACCCTCCGACGCTCAAGTTAGCTCTAGCTAACAGGAATGGAGTGCTCGGGAATGAGTTCCGGAGCTTAGAGAAGAAAAGGAGAGCTTAGAGATCAGAGAGATTAGAGTTAGCGTATCTGAAGGGGTCTTTTTTATAGCGGAGCTTGATGGTGATAGCTGCAGCCGCGTGTTGGCAGGCCGCTCGAGGTTCGGCGGAGCCAGTCTCACGGAAAGGTGCCGTGTGCGGTGGGTTGATGGTGACAGCCATCGCCGCCTCATAGCGGGTCGCTATCACTCGCGGTGGACTGATGGTGATGGCTGCAGAGCTTGCGGCGGACTGATGGTGATGGCCGCAGAGCTTGCGGCGGACTGATGGTGATGGCCGCAGAGCCAGCCGAATGAAGGGTTGAAGGCCTCCGTCGTGTGCCCATTTCGGAGGAGTTCGGGCTCCTGAAGAGGAAGCTTGGAGGGAGTTCGGCTCCCATAGGCGTCTGGCTGGAGGTATGCAGCTAAGGCTCGTCCGCTGAGGAGTTCGGCCGCTGGGAATCCGAAGCTCGGCCGTTGGAGAGTTCGGCCGAATGTTGGACTTCGGCTGAGGCTCGTCAGCTGAGGAGTTCGACCGCTGGGAATCCGAAGCTCGACCGTTGGAGAGTTCGGCCGGCTGTTGGACTTCGGCTGAGGCTCGACCGCTGTGGAGTTCGAGGAGCTCGGCGGTTGAGTTCGGCTAGAGCCGGGCTGCTGTGTCCAAGGAGCTCGGCTTCAAGTAGCTCGGCAAGCTGAAAAGGTTCGGTCATGACGCTGGGAGTCCGAGAAGCTCGGCAGCTAACTAGCTCGGCCCGCTGAACGGGTTGGAAGAAGCTCGACCGCTGGGGGTTTGGCTGAAGCCCGTCTGCCGAAGCTCTTCTGCGGCTACAGATTGCGTTAGGCCGAGCATCGAGCTAGACTTCGACGGGAGCGGGATTTATCCCCAACACTAGTCCCCCCACTTCCGAGTTCGAAAATCGAAGGAAGGGAGTGCAGGAAAGGCAACTGCCAAAGTCTTCCTCTGAGCTCTGTGCTGGTCTAGGCCGAAATTCGGGGGGGGATCTCGCCTCCAGCTGAAGTTGATATCGAAGTTGAAGCCCGGGGAAGATCCCATCTCCTGCCTTCGTATAAGACGTAGCGGGAGGCCTGATTCCTGAGCTTCCGATCTTCTTTCGGATCGTGGGGAAGGGCTCCCTCCCTGAGGTAGGCGACCAGCGGGTCGATCCAGCTTGGCTCGAACTTCGTCTGCAGGACAACCCGAGGCTCTTCCGGGGTTGGGCACTTTAGAGTCTCCAAAAATACTCCCCTGGGCAGTTCGGCTGGGGCAGAAGTGGCCAACTTGGAGAGAAGGTCGGCTCTCGCATTTTCCGCCCTCGGAATATGTCGAACGCCGAAGCTGTCAAAGGCCGGAGTCAAGTCCCTCACCCTCCCGAGGTATCTCGCCATGCTTTCCTCCCGTGCCTCGTAACTGCCGCTGACTTGGCCGACCACCAGCTGAGAATCGCTGTAGACCTGAAGCCGATCTACTTTTAGCTCCCTTGCTATCTTTAATCCGACTATCAGCGCTTCATATTCGGCTCCATTGTTGGTCACCGGAAACTCGAAGCGCAGCGCATACTCGGCGACGACTCCCTCGGGGCTGACCAGGACCAGCCCCGCACCAGCTCCAGCGGAGTTGGACGAACCATCCACGTGCAGGGCCCAGGAGTCTACGGGGAGGTCGGCACTTTCCTCGGGAAGGTTCGGTCATGACAGCTCGGCTTCGTCTAGGCCCGGCTCCGCTTTGGTGTCGATCTCGGTCGGCCCAAGCTCGGCCTCGGCCGAAATTGTGCACTCTAGCACGAAGTCCGCCAGTATCTGGGCCTTGATTGACGGCCTGGGCCGGTAGTTGATGTCGAACTCCGTGAGTTCGATCGCCCATTTTGTGATTCTTCCAGAAGCGTTTACCTGGTGAAGGACTTCTTTTATTGGTTGGTCCGTGAGGACCGTTATGGTGTGCTCCTGAAAATAAGGTCAGAGCCGCCTGGCAACAATTAGGAGAGAGTAAATTAATTTTTCTAGTCTAGAGTACCTAGTCTCCGCGTCCCTCAGGACTCGGCTGATGTAGTAGATCGGCCGTTGCGCCTTCGCTTCTTCCCTGACCAGTACCGCCGCCAGGGCCCCAGGGGAGACAGCAAGGTACGAAAATAATTCCTCCTCGGGTTTGGGCTTTGCCAGCAGCGGAGGCGAGCCGAGGTAGCTTTTGAGCTCTTCAAATGCCTGTTGGCACTCCACCGTCGAGGAGAAGTCCTTCGTTCGCCTGAGGACGCGGAAGAAGGACATGCATCGTTCGGCCGACCTTGACACGAAGCGACTTAGGGACGCCACTTTCCCAGTCAGACGCTGAACCTCCTTGATCATCCTCGGAGTGGTCATTTCTCGAATGGCTCGAATTTTTTCGGGGTTTGCTTCGATTCCTCGTCTAGACACCATAAACCCCAGAAATTTCCCGGAGGTCACACCAAAGGCGCACTTGGCCGGGTTCAGCCTCACCTTATGCCTCCTGAGTGTACCGAAGGTCTCTTCAAGATCGGCGAGGTGGTCCGTGGAAGCTCGGCTTTTAACGAGCATATCATCTACGTACACCTCCATGTTGCGGCCGATCTGCTCCTTGAAGACCTTATTAACCAAACATTAGTACGTTGCCCCCGCGTTCTTGAGTCCAAAAGGCATGACCCTGTAGCAATAAAGACCTCGATCAGTAATGAAAGCGGTCTTCTCTTCGTCCTCGGACGCCATGCGTATCTGGTTGTAACCAGAAAAGGCGTCCATGAAGGTGAGGAGCTCGTGGCCCGAGGTTGCATCCACCAGCTGGTCGATCCTAGGTAGGGGGTAGCTGTCCTTCGGGCAAGCCTTATTTAGCTTCTTGAAGTCGACGCACATCCTCCACTTGTTCGCTTTCTTAATAAGAACCACGTTCGAGACCCAGGTCGGATAGCTAACCTCCCGGATGAGTCCGACTTTGAGGAGCTTGTCTACTTCTTCGGCGATCGCTTTCTGCCTTTCCAGGGCGTGGTAGCGCAGCTTTTCCCTTATAGGCCGGTGCCTCGGATCGACGGCCAGCCGATGTTCCATGACCTCGACGTCGATCCCTGGCATATCCGCTGGGTCCAGGCGAAGACGTCCGTGTTCCTTCTGAGGAAAGCAACGAGCTGTTCCCGAACCTCGGCCGCCAGGTTAGAGCCAATCTGCACCACATGCTCCGAGCTTCCGTCATTCAAGGGCACAGAGACGAGGTCCTCCGTAGGCTCGCCCCGCTCCTCAGTGAGGTCGTCGCGGACGTCCAGTCCGTCAACAAGACAGGGGTCGGGCTAATCTCCTTTATGCAGGGCGATCGAGTAGCAATACCTCGCCAGAGCCTGGTCTCCTCTGACCTCTCCGACCCCATGGCTCGTCGGAAACTTCATCTTCAAATAATAGGTCGACACTACCGTCCGGAGTGCATTTAGACCAGGTCGGCCGAGGATCGCATTATAGACGGACGAAGTCCTCACGACTAGAAAGTTGACCCGAGCCTTGGCCTGCTTCGGGCGTCGCCCCGCTGTTACGATCAATGTTATTACGCCTTCGACTGATACGGTGTTGCCGGCAAACCCTACCAGCGGGGAATTCATCGGCTCCAAGCGATCGTCGGGCAGGGATATTTTTGAGAAGGCATCGTAAAACAATACATCGGCCGAGCTTCCGTTATCTAGCAAAACGCGGTGTACATCGTAGTCAGCGATATTCAAAGAAATTACCACCGCGTCATTGTGCGAAAATTGGATCCCCCGACCGTCCTCCTCGGTGAAGGCCACGGGCTCCATGATCCTCTGCCTCTTCACCGATCCTCTGGATCCGCTGGTCTCCCCTTGCCGAGGTCCCGCTGAGATAGTATTGATGACGCCAAGGGGCGGCCGACCTTCCTGGCTCTCTCCACCCGATGGTAACGCCCTTGGCCGCTCCCCCCGCTCTTCGGGCCGCCTTTATAGGAATCGGCCGAGTCTATCTCGTCTGACGAGCTTTTTGATCTCGTCTTGGAGTTGGACGCACTCTTCGGTGTCGTGGCCGTGGTCGCGATGATAGAGGCAAAATTTATTGGGATCGCGCTGCTGGGTCGGGACGCATCTTGTCTGGCCTCGGAAGTTGTTCCCTGATTTCTGATTTCCATCAGTACTTGGGCCTTCGGAGCGTTGAGGGGGGCGTAGTTGTGAAACCTTCGTCGGAGAGAGCTTCGGCGCTAAGAACCTCGGCGCGCCGTTCCGTCCGGGCTTCCCCACCTCGGGTTCCGAGGGAGGGTTCGGGTCCGCCAGTGATCGGAAGGAGTTCGGAAGCGCCGCCGAGCTTTACTCCGCTTCCCTTCCTCGGCGGGTCTGCCCGGCCCTTCAGCTCGCCGCTTGCTGTCGGCTTCGCCATCCCTGGCCTTGAAGGCCTCCTCTGCCCGGGCATATCCTTTAGCTCGAGCTAGCATGTCAGTAAAATCCCTGGGATACTTCTTTTCCAGGGAGAATAACAAGTCGTTCTTCTGAAGGCCGCCCTCACCCTTGAGGGCGGCCATGGCGACTGATTGGTCCAGGTTCCGGACTTCCAACGCGGCAGCGTTAAATCGGATGACGTAGGCCCGGATGGGTTCCCCCTCCTGCTTGATGGCCATCAAGGAATCCGAACCTCGGCATGGCCGCCTACTACTGATGAAGTGGGCTGCGAACTGTTGACTCATCTGGTCAAACGATAAGATGGTACTCGGCTTGAGCACCGAGTACCAGTTCCTGGCAGCTCCTTTAAGGGTAGAAGGGAAAGCCCGGCACAATATGGCGTCTAGCGCGCCGTGGAGCAGCATCGTCGTCCGGAAGGCTTCCAAGTGGTCGACCGGATCGGTGGTCCTGTCGTAGCTCTCGAACTGTGGGAGCTTGAAGTTCGACGGGACCGGCTCACGCATGATTTTCTGCAAAAAAGGGGGGTCAGTACAAACATCACTACCACGTGTGGGGGGAGTGTGACGAAATTCTTCGATTCGCCGGCTCATTTCTAAGAGCCTTTGATCCAGAAGATCTTCACGGTCTCTGATCTCCAAGGCTTTCTGATGGAATGGGCGCGAGGCTTCACCCTTGGCCGATCCATGATCCGAACAAGGGCTCTCCCTCCTCCGCCTCTCCAGTCCGGGTATCGGAGGTCGGTCGCTCTTGGACCGGATCACTCGACTTCGGAGAGTCCCACGCCGGTTGGGATGGCACTGGGGCTTGTTGGTGCAGCACTGCCTGCACCGCCTCTATGAGACCACGAACCTGCTGGACGAGCTGGTTGAACTGCTCCGCATCCACCGCAGCTATAGACGGGGCCTAAGTCGCCAGGGCTGGAGCGGGAACAGACGGATTCGGATGGGATCAGGCCGCGAAGGCCGTCGAGCGTCGAGTCGAAGCTCTCCTAGGAGGCATCTTCTCCCTGGGAGAGAAAGGGAGATCTTCGGAGATGGGAGGGAAAAATCATTGCCGAGCACTCCTTTAAGAACAAGGGAACCCCGGGGTTCGGGGGCCCTCCTAGCGCCAATCTGTTGGTGCAGAAACTGGTCGTCGCCGGAGGTCGCTGAAGTCGAGGCCGCTGAGGTCGCCACCGGGGACCTGCAAAATAGAGTCCCGTCCGGAGCCGGTGGGGGGTGGCTCCGGCAGGACCCTCCGACGCTCAAGTCAGTTCTGGCCAACAGGAATGGAGTGCTCGGAAATGAGTTCCGGAGCTTAGAGAAGAAAAGGATAGCTTAGAGATCAGAGAGATTAGAGTTAGCGTATCTGGAGGGGTCCTTTTTATAGCGGAGCTTGATGGTGACAGCTGCAGCCGCGTGTTGGCGGGCCGCTCGAGGTTCGGCAGAGCCAGTCTCACGGGAAGGTGCCGTGTGCGGCGAGTTGATGGTGACAGTCATCGCCGCCTCATAGCGGATCGCTATCACTCGCGATGGACTGATGGTGATGGCTGCAGAGCTTGCAGCGGACTGATGGTGATGGCCGCAGAGCCAGCCGAATGAAGGGTTGAAGGCCTTCATCGTGTGCCCATTTCGGAGGAGTTCGGGCTCCTGAAGAGAAAGCTTGGAGGGAGTTCGGCTCCCATAGGCGTCTGGCTGGAGGTATGCAGCTAAGGCTCGTCCGCTGGGAATCCGAAGCTCGGCCGTTGGAGAGTTCGGCCGAATGTTGGACTTCGGCTGAGGCTCGTCAGCTGAGGAGTTCGGCCCCTGGAAATCCGAAGCTCGGCCATTGGAGAGTTCGGCCGGCTGTTGGACTTCGGCTGAGGCTCGACCGCTGTGGAGTTCGAGGAGCTCGGCAGTTGAGTTCGGCTAGAGCCGGGCTGCTATGTCCAAGGAGCTCGGCTCCAAGTAGCTCGGCAAGCTGAAAAGGTTCGGTCATGACGCTGGAAGTCCGAGAAGCTCGGCAGCTAACTAGCTCGATCCACTGAACGGGTTGGAAGAAGCTCGACCGCTGGGGGTTCGGCTGAAGCCCGTCTACCGAAGCTCTTCTGCGGCTACAGGTTGCGTTAGGCCGAGCATCGAGCTAGACTTCGGCGGAAGCGGAATTTATTCCCAACACTAGCTCGATGCTCGGCCTAACGCAACCTATAGCAGGAGATAAGATCTCCCCCGAGGAAAGCTCGGCCGCAGGAGATAAGATCTCCCCCGAGCGCGCACTTCGACCTCGGCTGCAGGAGATAAGATCTCCCCGAGGAAGGCTCGATCGCAGGAGATAAGATCTCCCCCGAGCGCGCACTTCGACCTCGACTGCAGGAGATAAGATCTCCCCCGAGGAAGGCTCGACTGCAGGAGATAAGATCTTCCCAGAGGAAAGCTCGACCGCAGAAGATAAGATCTCCCCCGAGCGCGCACTTCGACCTCGGCTGCAGGAGATAAGATCTCCCCCGAAGAAAGCTTGACCGCAGGAGATAAGATCTCCCCCGAGCGCGCACTTCGACCTCGGCTGCAGGAGATAAGATTTTCTTCGAGGAAACCTCGGCTGCAGGAGATAAGATCTCCCCCGAGGAAGCTCGGCCGCAGGAGATAAGATCTCCCCCGAGCGCGCACTTCGACCTCGGCTGCAGGAGATAAGATCTCCCTCGAGGAAGGCTCGACCATAGGAGATAAGATCTCCCCCGAGGAAAGCTCGGCCGCAGGAGATAAGATCTCCCCCGAGCGCGCACTTCGACCTCGACTGCAGGAGATAAGATCTCCCCCGAGGAAGGCTCGACCGTAGGAGATAAGATCTCCCCCGAGGAAAGCTCGGCCGCAGGAGATAAGATCTCCCCCAAGCGCGCACTTCGACCTCGACTGCAGGAGATAAGATCTCTCCCGAGGAAGGCTCGGCCGTAGGAGATAAGATCTCCCCCGAGGAAAGCTCGACCGTAGGAGATAAGATCTCCTCCGAGCGCGCACTTCGACCTCGACTGCAGGAGACAAGATCTCCCCCGAGAGAAGCTAGGCCGCCGGCTAGAGATAAGATCTCTCCCGAGCGACCAGGGACAACCTCGGCCATAGATAAGATCCCCCCGAGGAGAGCTCGTCCGCAGGAGATGAGATCTCCCCCGGATGCCCGATACAACCTCGGCGGGCCGAGCTAGTTAGCTACCAAGCTTCTCGGACTCCCAGCGTCATGACCGAACCTTTTCAGCTTGCTGAGCTACTTGAAGCCGAGCTCCTTGGACACAGCAGCCCGGCTCTAGCCGAACTCAACCGTCGAGCTCCTCAAACTCTACAGCGGCTGAGCCTCAGCCGAAGTCCAACAGCCGACCAAACTCTCCAACGACCGAGCTTCGGATTCCCAGCGGCCGAACTCCTCAGCTGACGAGCCTCAGTCGAAGTCCAACATTCGGCCGAACTCTCCAACGGCCGAGCTTCAGATTCCCAGCGACCGAACTCCTCAGCGGACGAGCCTTAGCTGCATACCTCCAGCCAAATGCCTATGGGAGCCGAACTCCCTCCAAGCTTCCTCTTCAGAAGCCCGAACTCCTCCGAAATGGGCACACGACGAAGGCCTTCAACCCTTCATTCGGCTGGCTCTGCGGCCATCACCATCAGTCCGCCGCAAGCTCTGCAGCCATCACCATCAGTCCACCGCGAGTGATAGCGACCCGCTATGAGGCGATGATGGCTGTCACCATCAAACCGCCGCACACGGCACCTTCCCATGAGACTGGCTCCGCCGAACCTCGAGCGGCCCGCCAACACGCGGCTGCAGCTGTCACCATCAAGCTCCGCTATAAAAAGGACCCCTCCAGATACGCTAACTCTAATTTCTCTGATCTCTAAGCTCTCCTTTTCTTCTCTAAGCTCCGGAACTCATTTCCGAGCACTCCATTCCTGTTGGCCAGAGCTAACTTGAGCGTCGGAGGGTCCTGGCGGAGCCACCCCCACCGACTCCGGATGGGACTCTATTTTGCAGGTCCCCGGCGGCGACCTCAGCGGCCTCGACTCCAGCAATCTCCGGCGACGACTAGTTTCTGCACCAACAGTTAGGATGAAATACTGAATAATGATAATATAATATTATGTTAATATTATCCTAATATTTATGAATATAATATTAATATTAATATTATAATATTTATTATATTTTAATATTTATACTAATATAATATTTTTATTAATATTGTTATAGTATTTATATTAATATATCAATGTTTGTATTAGTATAATATTATATTTATTAAGATATTAATAAATTTATTATATTAAAATATTAATATTGTATTAATATAATATATATTAGTATTATATTAATATAATAAATTATTATGATCTAATATTATATTATAATATATTAATATTATTTTTTTACATTAATATAAATATAATATTATTATGTATATAAAGTATAGGAGCAAAATGTATGGTCTTACATCTATTAAGGGTATAATAGATATTCTATACAGTCTTCCTAAAAAAATGGATACTCAACTAAACATAAGCCATTCTTCAATAAATCACTTATCATGGTCAATCAAATATACCAAAATCCTATTTCTAGGAAATAACTTCTCAGGAAGTCACTTCCTTGGAAAAAATGTTCTTCCCACGAACCAAACGAGTCCTAAGAAGTAAGAACCCTATAATAGCTGTCCAAGAAACTATTCCATCCAAACCAAAAGTCCCTGTTCACACCACCTCCCTTTCAACACAATCTGCTGGCTGATTCACCTTGCAGCATTAATTTAATTCCAGTCGAGGGCTGTTTTTGCTAATAAGTCAGGGGCATTTCGAGATCGTTGTATTTGGCTAAAATAATCATGTTCAATGACAGATTCACATGCCATTTACATCTTTTCTCCAAATAGAACTTAACTACTTGTGGAACCAAATGTATAACTCACAAGTCACAACCATGTCTTATTTCACATAAAGATCCCAACAATACACACGACAAAGCGTATAATACTTAACCTACACAGAGTGACCTATCATACATTTTTCTTCAAATTGATCTCCATCAGTGTGGCCCGGCCTGACTCATTTATAATGCAACTTGCAGTGTGAGGTCAATAAGGTCCAAATGTAAAAAGGCACATGGATGGATTCCTTCAGAAAGCATTTTATATGTTGCAACCCACTTAATCAGCAACTTATCAGAAAATACCAACATATCTAAATGAAAAGAATGGCAACAACATGAGGCAAAACACAACACGCATGCATGCACAAAAAAAAAAAAAAAAAAAAGGAATTTACAAAAATAGTTATAGATGATCCCTCAATATTGGAAAAAGCTTTATCATGTTAGAATGGTTAAGGGTATAGTATGATGAAGTTAATATTTATGCATTATAAATTATAATGTAGAAATAAAAGCTCTATGATGGAGGCCCTAAAGTATCATATGGGGACTGATTATAGGTGCTAACTCAGTAATATTGAAGGTAATATTTAGACATGCAAAACAACAAGAAAAGGTAATCAAATGAAACCTACACATAAAAATTTGTAAATGTAGTGAATTTACAAAGCATATGGATGTCATTATGCTGCATTACTCCAATGTTTCAAAGTTTTTGCCCACCCCCCAAAAAAGGCATCCATAGATGCAAGAACTTCCAATTTTTTTAAAATATAATATACAACAGAATAAAACACATAAACTCTATAATATTGCTACATCTAGAAACTTTCACATATGGGTTTCACCTGTTTAACCTTTTATGATGTTTTGCCATGTCTAAATATTCCCCCCAATGTTAGCAAGCTAGCACCTATAACCATTTTCTACATTTGCATCAGTAAGATAACTTGCCCTCTGTCATAATGCCCTTATTTAAAAATTGAAATATGGAATATGCCAAGTTGGTGAGACAAAATAATCAGTAAACTAGTATCACGAGCCTTCCACAATATAGCCTGGTAACCATCCAGATAACTAAATCTCAATTATTATCTTAACCATCATCATTCCAAATTTCAACAATCATGAGCCTTGTATTCATTCAACGGTTCAAGAAGTTTCAACACGTCTATTAAGCATTGCATCCTTCAACATTAAAAATTCAAAAATAGATTGTCCTCTGAATTCACCATCTCCTCACCATTTCCATATATTAACATTACCTATCAGGCATAAAAGTACTTGGAAACACAGTCATCCTGACAATCCTATCTATGTATGCTTATCACACAAATCTTTTTGCACCACCAAATAACCAACTACAAGTTCACGTTTCATATGAAAGGAAACATTTAAGTCATAAAACATTTATTTTGAACTCAAGTAGACTTACAATGGGAAAAAATTCATTTAAAATTAACAAAACTTTATTGGTAATATAACCAAAGAAACAATTGGAAAATAAGCATTGGACTAGAAATTAACCTAATTGCAACCATATTATCAACTCTGAGTAAAAGAATGACACGTGAAGGCATGTAAAGATGTAGATGATGGAGGAAGTGAGTTTCTACTGCAATTGTAACCATACACATAAAACTCAATAGAACACTAGAAATTTCTTGCATTAATTTTGAATTTAAGTGGCCAAACAATTATCTAGCTATTCCTCAGTTATTGAACTACTTATATATATTACAGCATTTTATGAATATTATAATTTTTATTCACAGTTGGTTGTTAAACACTCATGCACTATATGCTAAACATGCCCTCTGTTGTCTGTGTTGGTGGTGATAGTGCTGTTGTTTTTCCATCTCGTCTCTTATATGCTAGTGTTGCATGTACCAATATACAAAAATACAATAATCTATGCTTACAAAAATATTCATGAAACTTTTTTCTGTTTTATAATGTTCCAAAATCATCCTCAGCATTTGGCTTAACTTTCAACATTTTCCATGATTCTATTGAGTTTTATCCTCTAAACTAATTACTTTCTTATGCCGAAGCTAGTATGGTTGTAGGTTGAAAATAATTTGTGCGCTCACATAATATGGAGGCAAAGATGTAGATAAAAGGGAAAGAGGGAAGGGATGCATGACATTTATCATGTTGAGCTGTTTAGGCAGAGAAGCAATGCCGACTGCACTGATTGAAATTGAGATGTGATTGGTAGGAACCACTTCGGTAGAAGGATAATAACAGGAACTAGCTCACTGGGTGTACTGTATGGTAAGATATAATCAGCATATTAAGTAACTGAAAGTGGATCTTAGGTGCCACCATATAACACCAAGTCGACCATACTGGCACATCTTTAAAAAGCATTCTTCTGTGACTCTCAAGAATCAAAAGGACCAAAACTTAATACATATAAATAACCATCAAAGGTGAATAATCATCACAGAGGTTTGGTGATATGAGAAAGGGTTTATCCGGTAATGTGTAAAATCCAAGGATTCTTTGAACATGACAGTGACTGGACAGCATGAAATCTAAAGATAGGTCAGATGATTAAAAGCAACACTCATCTAAGGAACAAAGTTTACAGAAAAACTAGTAAGAAATTTGTCAGACTAAATTGAAATTTTCTAGATGCCATCAGCAAAATTTGTTCTAGACAACAATAGCATTATCCAAAATGACGATACAAACACTACCAAGGATGTCCACTAGGATAAAAGAGCGAATAAAAATAGATGAAAGAACCATAAAACCAAATTCCCTAACCCAATTGAAGCACAAATTAAGCCTTCATTGAATAAGCAAACCATGATTGAATTGCCAACGTTGTTTTCACACTTGGTCTTATCTTAATATTCCTTCATGCAACTCATTCTTAACAAACACAGAACAAAAAACAGGTAATCTCACAATAACTTAAATTTTAAGTAAATTGCATACCCTTTCCCCTTCAGCAGACATCGTTAAGGCCAACACAGAAAGAATGTCTGCTAGGTACTTCTGCAATTCAAGAGCCATATGAGCTATCAATACCGAGCAAACATGTATAAAAACGACAACATAATATCATGATTATACCTTCAGGTCAGACTCTGGCATTGTATCGAAGTATGCTTTTAGAGTTCCATAATGGGGTCGAAGGAACTTTAAAGGCTTTGGAACAGATGTCATGGAGCTTGTTGCCGTACGAATCTCCTTCCTATCAACAAAACAGTAACATGTCACTGACAAAAAAAAAGCCCTTATCCACCAATTCTCCAACTCCATCAGTGACATCAAGAACTTGAAAAAGACGAAAGTTTTATTTCTTGAAAACAAATATAACGATAGTAAATCAACGACTGCAAAACCCTAATCATTAAGAATCCAATTCTTGACATGATTTGCATCAGAAAGACACCTCATGCTCTCGAGGGCGAACTTCTGGACCGCGGGATCGGCATCCTGAACCCTCTCAACGTAAAGCTCGAGCTGCTGCTTCAACGCCAAATCCTCATCCGACTGCAAAGAAACAATAGGCCATCAGACTGAGAATCGAGTAAAAACGATCGAACAGAAGGGGAAAAGGAGAACGAGAGAGATCAAAATCACCAGATCTTCCTCTTTCTTCTCGTCCTTCTTCTTCTTGGGGTCTTTGGAGGGGGCCTTGGGACCCGCCTGATCCGCGCAGGCTGAGCTGTCAGGTGTTGGATCTACCGCCATGGCGAGAGGCTGAAAGGAGCGCAAACACCTCGGAGATCGATCGAGGAAGAGAAAAAAGAAGTGGAAGGAGTCGGACTGAAGGGGGGAAGAGAAGTTCCGTCCCTTTAATGATTGAAAAGAGATGTCCGATCATCAGCCGTTCGTTAATGGTCCATCCGTACA
Organism: Cocos nucifera; assembly: GCA_006176705.1. Lineage (NCBI taxonomy): Eukaryota > Viridiplantae > Streptophyta > Magnoliopsida > Arecales > Arecaceae > Cocos > Cocos nucifera. The sequence continues at coordinate 303,115 of QRFJ01002371.1, forward strand.
ACACCACTTACCTCCGGTCGTATCTGCATGCCTTCCCTGAAAATTCATTCTAAAGATCATCCTGGTTACTAAATTTATTATAGTTAATATATTCTTATCAGATTAATATTATTGAATCATTCAGGTTGAATCGGCTCATGCAGTCTCGATTTTATGAGTTAAATTTAGATTTAAATTAATTTAAATTTAAATTATAAATAATAAAATTAATAAATAAAATATTTATAAATAATTTTATTTATGTTACTATCAGATTAATCTTTTTTTATTAATGAATCAAATTTTTTTTTCATTTATAGAAATAAGTGGTTAAAAAGCTAATCGTATTTAAATTAATATGTTTCTACCATTTCTATAATATTAGATTAATAAATATACTAGTTTTACTTTTATTATATTTTTTTTAATATATATTTAAAATCTTAAATGAGATTGATGAAGTAGCAGAAATATGAGTTTAAAAAGATCATTTTTCAAAGAATTGAAGGATTATAATTATGAAAATAAATGGAAAAATAAAAGATACAAAAAAGAGTAAAAATTTTTTTTTTGGTAAACAAAAGGAGGATGGCTTTGAAAACTTCAATAAATAGATGATAATGAAATCAAAGTAATCACTATTTCACTAGAGAGAAGGGAGATTGATCGAAAATAGAAAGAAAGAAGTCTGGAAGAGGAGCGATTAGAGAAAGCATTATTTTATTTTAAGAGAGTATTTAAGATGCTGAGAGGGACTTGGATGGATTCGGGTTCAGTCATTCAAGGGAGTATTTGGGTCTTATATTGGATTTAGGGATAGGTCAGATCGGATCATTTATATCAAGACTCAACCTAAAAGCCTCCATAGGTCATATTGGATTAAGATTTAGTAAATCTAGATTCAACTCAGAAAATAGAATAGGTTCAATTTTAAAACCCAACCCGAATCCATGGACGCTTTAAAATAGTTCAGATCGAGTCTGCGTGGGTCGGATCGGATCGAGTCATGGATCAAACTGATCCATTTGCAGCCTTAATTACTATTTTAAGTGTGTATATATCAAACCGACCCATTTGCAGCCTTAATTACTATTTTAAGTGTGTGTGAGCACATGTGTGTGTATAAACACAATTATGTTACATTAATTATATATTTTATATCATTTTTTATTTTAATCTCATATCATAAATATGCCTTTTCACATCATGTGTATATATATATAACAATACCATGTGGAGGAGTATTATGGTGTTGCCACCTCAGCATCTCAGATAACTTTTATTGTGCCATATGGAATTGACTATTTTGATCGCACTAAGCCTCCTATCACAAACTCTTTGCTATCGAACCCCCCAAATATCTCGACATAATCAAAGCAGTCTGACCTCGCCATTCCCCTTGACTGCACCGCCCATTCTATCCTCCTCAACCTCCCCTATACCGCCCTCCACCCCCTCACCATCCTCTTCGATACCTCATGCTCCTCAGGCACCCTCCTCCAGTTCAGCAGCTTCAACGACGGCAACCACTCCATCTGCCTCTTTGATTCCATCTCCGGTGATCCCACCACCAATCGGCAAGAGCTCCCCTCCTGCCTTGCTGTCCGTTGATGGCATGCCTCCAACCAGCTCCTTCCCGACAGCTGCATCCTCATCTTAGGTGGTTGCCGCTAGTTCTCCTACAAGTTCTTCCCCCGCCAAGAATCCGCTGGTGGTGGTGAAGCTCTCATTCCGTCCCCCTTATTGGAGGAGACTTGTGACAGCGACTCGAAGAACAACCTATACCCGTTCCTCCACCTCCTTCCCGATGGCACTCTTTTCATCTTTGCCAACATCTGCACTGTCATCCTCGACATCATCGACCACCAGGTCCTCCACCGCCTCCTGCCCATCCCCGACGATGTCCCCCATAACTACCCTAGCTCCAATTCCTCCATCCTCCTCCCCCTCCGCCTACCCCCCGATGGCACCATCTCCCATGGCCCGAGGTCCTCATCTATGGCAACGCCCCCCACATCTCCTATGAAAGCACCCTCTGGGTTGTCTTCCTCCCCATCACCACCACCTGCGGTCGGATCAGCCCGGTCGATCCAAACCTAGCTTGGAACATAGAGACTATGTCGATGCCCTGGGTCGTGGGGGACATGGTCCTCCTCCCGACTGGCAACATCCTGATCGTCAACGGCACTGCCACTAGGACTGCTGGGTGGGAGCTTGCCAACAAATCAATCATGAACCCGGTTCTCTATAGCCCAAGCACCTTGGCCGAGCTCCGATTCATGGTGCTGAATGGGTCAAACATCCCGTGACTATACCACTCGACTACGCTTCTGGACCCATATGAACTAGTGTGTAAGGATTGGTAATGCTCCCAAGCTTTGGGAGGAGTCAGGGTGATGGCTCCGAGAGACTAGGATAGGTGTGGTCCTAAGGCTAGGATAGAATTGGTTCTAAGATGGAGATGGCATGTAGCTTTCCACGGGCTTGTTGTTCAGGTGTTGAGAATCTTGAGGAACTTGGTTGGTACTCTAAAGACTTGAAGATACAAGATGGAGTAAAGAATCAGAGCCAGAAAGAAGTATCAGCTAAGAAAGGGGCTGGCACATAGTTAGAGTCAACTCGATCTCGGAGGTACACCAGACAGAGAGCTATATTTCGGGCATGTCGGGTTGGTATGTAAGTGGAGTCGACTCGATTCTGAGATGAGTCAACTCGGATGCAGGCGAGTTGACTTAATCTCGGGTGGAGTCAACTCGATTTTCACGAGCAAAACTGAGTAGGGGTTTTTGTTTGGATCTAGGGTAGGACTTTATCCTAGGGTCTTAAGTCCTAATTTAATAAGATCTTAAGGAGGCTAATTTATGTATAGATCGGGTTCAGATCCAGAAAATGAGAACATGTAAAACTATAGGTGTACATGGGTTTAAATGAGTACTTTCATGTATTGGATTAGTCTAAGAGAGTTTTTGAGCTGGGGTTTATTAGGGTTTATATGAGAATCCTAAGGTATATAAACCATTGTAATGTAATCTTGGAGGCATTCCAGCTGTCGTATCTAGTAGCGGCATGGCCACAGGTGGTGGCAGTGGGGCCCATGGCGGTGGCAGAGGTGAGGTATAGGGAGGTGGTGGTAGTGCATTTAGTCATCCATGGGGTGGGTAGGGCCGGGCTTGGTGGAGGTGGTGGCAATGATGCTTTGAGGAGTATTTTAGTATTGCTAACTTAGCTTCTCAAATGACTTTTATTGTGCCACTAAAAAGCACATTTATTATTAATATTTATTATTAATAATACTTCTTGAAACTCCATCCCTTCCTCGGCTCTCTCCTCCATTCCAACTCTATAATCTATTCTATTCCAAAGACCACCATTGATACAAAAAAAGCCATGTCCGAGCCCTTCAACACCGCCCCCTTAGAACTTTTGGAATACCCCTACCCCCACCATCCCCATCACCACCCATGGCCGCCAGCGTACTCTTCGTCTTCCTCTGCCACCTTGATCCGTGACTATCAGAAGGGAAACTAGACCTTCCATGAGATCCTCATTCTAATGATTGCCAAGTGCCTCGATGATGAGCGTCGTGCCGGTTGTGCCACCCCCTGCTCCATGGAGCAACAGTGGAAGTGGGTCGAGAACTAGTGCTGGAACAACAACTGCCTCCAGAACTAGAACTAGTGCAACGACAAGTGGGACAACCTCCTTTGCTATTATAAGAAGGTTCGCAACTACAAGGCCTGTGCCATGGCTTCCATTGTCGGCAGCACCGTTGGAGATCGGCCTTCCTACTGGGCCATGGAGTGGCGTAAGCGGAATTCAAAATGCAACAGCATGCGAAGGAGGGATGGCCAAGACGAAATATGTTGGCAGTGGTAGGAAGGGGCTGGGCAGGAGGCAAGGGAGGAGAAAAGAGGGGCAACTGGGGGGTGTGATCGGGATCGACCTTTGCTGAGAGAGAAGAAGAGCGGTGGTGAGTGATAAACATCATAAATTCACCAATAGAAGTATTAATTTATCAATTAATTGATATTAATTTTTAAGAATTAATAATCAATTTATATATAATTTTTAAAAAATTCATATTTTTATTAATTAAAAAATTAATTTAAAAATAATAAAAAAATAATAAAAATTAAAAAATAAAATTTTATCATCAATAGAAAGAGCTCATTTTTTTGATCACAACGAAATAAATTTTAAGTAAAACGGAGCTAAAATGAAAAAGATATGAATTTTTAAAAAAATATAAATTAAATAAAAATTAAATAAAAAAGAAAATGGCTCAGCCGGCTCCGCAAGCCGAGCCACCAAGCCAAGCCGAGCCATCAAAGCTGACTCAGCCATTGAAGCCATCAGCCGGTCCACGATCCAGGCATGGACCGCCAGCTCAGTAAAATCCGGCGAATCAGAGATTGCCACGTGGCGAACCTAGACCCTTAAAGGGTCTACAGAAATTTATCGCGGCTCACAGGGCAATCTGGTCATTTCACTCGGCGACAGAAGCGCTGATTGGCTGCGGTGTGCGGTGCGGCCGGTCCATCCGGTCCATGGGAATAGTAATTGCGCGATCGGACGGCTGTGGTTGATTGCGGTCATGATCGGACGGCGGTGGTGATTTCCAGGCTTGATTCAAATTCTATTAAGCTATCTGGCGCGATCCAACGGCCAGAAAACCAAGTGATGAAGATCTGACGGTCTAGAACGTTGCGGAAGCGCAAGATTTCCTCGATCATGATCCAACGGCCAGAATTTAATCCGACCCGATCTGAGCTTATCTGCATCCGATTTTGATGATTTTTGGACCGTTGGATTTCCTGTTGAATGGCTGGATTTTATCAGATTTATCAGAGTCGTATCTGAGCTATTTTGATTCAAATTTTATCCGAATTTCTTTGTATTTTTATGATTACAAAGGCTATTAGTCCCATATTGCCTTTAGAAAAAATATCCAGCCCTCCTAGCTCTATAAAAAGAACCCTAGGCCATCAGAAATCAATATCTCCGATCAAGGTGAAGCTTTGGTACAGGGCGAAGCCAGGCTATGGGTTAAAGGCTGCTTCGAAGCAACGAGTGCTGAGAAGAAGAGCCGAGCTTCTACACCATCTTTCTGCCAATGCCGATCCAAGATCAGAGATCAGGCTATTTTATTTTATTATCTTTTCTTTTTAAATTTTATGTATTTAAATTCTAAAATTTTAGTTAATAAAAATTTTTATATTTTAATTTTTTACTTTTTATTTTTATTGCAATTTAATTTCTGCACTTTAAATTATTGCTTTGCAAGTAGATGCTAAGATCTAACTAGTAGATCTTAGTACCAAATTTAAATTCCTGCATCTTTTAATTTTTATTTTCAATCTTTCGACTTCAGTTTTTATTTCAAAATTCAAATCATTTTCTTTTTCTTCTCAAAAAAATTAAAAATTTCAAATCTAAAAATACTACCTTTCCTGTGGATTCGACCCGACTCACTACTATTTACGTATTTTCAATAATTTTAAGAAATCGGATTAAACTGATAAACACGGTGTCTTAACGATAACATCACGTACCTATCATAATCAGGTATCTAAATACTAAATACTAACTTTTTTGAGGACTTAAAATTTTAAAATTTTTATTTTTCTCTCCCCCCAACTTAATCGACATTGTCCTCAATGGAGAAGAAAAAATAAAGGATGTAATAAAGAACATGAAAGAATACACCTAACTCAGTATATATATATATATATTTATTTATTTATTTATTTTTTATTTATTTTTTTTTGGTCCAGCACATGCCTTTGAAAATTTGAGCTCTCCCTCCAACTTATTCAAATTATCCTAAAAAAAAAAAAAAAAAAAAAAAAAAAAAAGAAACATTGGTTTTCCACCGAGTAACCGGGTCCCGTTGCCTAAGTAAGCAATGATATTCGCATCAAAAAGTAGGCAATGTGAAAATAAAAATTAATAAATGAAGGATGGAAGTAGCAATATACCTGCCTATATGAAAGTTTAGACAAATCAGAGATAAAAATGGAATAATTTAGAAAAAGTTCTGAAAAATTTAATGTTCTTTACTTAATTTTTCTATTGATAAGTATTAATACCCCAATGATATATCTCATTTAAGCTCTACTGAATATCAATGGTCATTTTGAAAATTACTTAAGTAAAATTCGAAACTCTAAAATTAAAAGGTATTTAAAACTAAATTCTTTCTTTACTCGAGGACGAGCAAAGCTTAAGTTGAGGGATGTGATAAACATCATAAATTCACCAATAGAAGTATTAATTTATCAATTAATTGATATTAATTTTTAAGAATTAATAATCAATTTATATATAATTTTTAAAAAATTCATATTTTTATTAATTAAAAAATTAATTTAAAAATAATAAAAAAATAATAAAAATTAAAAAATAAAATTTTATCATCAATAGAAAGAGCTCATTTTTTTGATCACAACGAAATAAATTTCAAGTAAAACGGAGCTAAAATGAAAAAGATATGAATTTTTAAAAAAATATAAATTAAATAAAAATTAAATAAAAAAGAAAACGGCTCAGCCGGCTCCGCAAGCCGAGCCATCAAAGCCGACTCAGCCGTTGAAGCCATCAGCCGGTCCACGATCCAGGCGTGGACCGCCAGCTCAGTAAAATCCGGCGAATCAGAGATTGCCACGTGGCGGACCTAGACCCTTAAAGGGTCTACAGAAATTTATCGCGGCTCACAGGGCAATCTGGTCATTTCACTCGGCGACAGAAGCGCTGATTGGCTGCGGTGTGCGGTGCGGCCGGTCCATCCGGTCCATGGGAATAGTAATTGCGCGATCGGACGGCTGCGGTTGATTGCGGTCATGATCGGACGGCGGTGGTGATTTCCAGGCTTGATTCAAATTCTATTAAGCTATCTGGCGCGATCCAACGGCCAGAAAACCAAGTGATGAAGATCTGACGGTCCAGAATGCTGCCGGCGGTGATCAAGACTCCCGAAGTGCGATTTGCGGCCAGATTTCCTCGATCAAGCGCGATCCAATGGCCAGAATTTAATCCGACCCAATCTAAGCTTATCTGCATCCGATTTTGATGATTTTTGGACCGTTGGATTTCTATTGAACGACTGGATTTTATCAGATTTATCAGAGTCGTATCTGAGCTGTTTTGATTCAAATTTTATCCAAATTTCTTTGTATTTTTATGATTACAAAGGCTATTAGTCCCATATTGCCTTTAGAAAAAATATCCAGCCCTCCTAGCTCTATAAAAAGAACCCCAGGCCATCAGAAATCAATATCTCCGATCAAGGTGAAGCTTTGGTACAGGGCGAAGCTAGGCTATGGGTTAAAGGCTGCTTCGAAGCAACGGGTGCTGAGAAGAAGAGCCGAGCTTTTACACCATCTTTCTGCCAATGCCGATCCAAGATCAGAGATCAGGCTATTTTATTTTATTATCTTTTTTTTTTAAATTTTATGTATTTAAATTCTAAAATTTTAGTTAATAAAAATTTTTATATTTTAATTTCTTACTTTTTATTTTTATTGTAATTTAATTTCTGCACTTTAAATTATTGCTTTGCAAGTAGATGCTAAGATCTAACTAGTAGATCTTAGTACCAAATTTAAATTTCTGCATCTTTTAATTTTTATTTTCAATCTTTCGACTTCAGTTTTTATTTTAAAATTTAAATCATTTTTTTTTTCTTCTCAAAAAAATCAAAGATTTCAAATCTAAAAACACTACCTTCCCTGTGGATTCGACCCGACTCACTACTATTTACGTATTTTCAATAGTTTTAAGAAGTCGGATTAAACTGATAAACACGGTGTCTTAACGACAACATCGCATACCTATCAGTGAGGCAGCAGAAGAGGTGAGGCTACACCGACGGGCGCGGAGAAGAGAAAGAGCGAGGGTGCGATTGGGATCAGCATTTACCAAGAGAAAAGAAAAGCTGTGGTGGGGCAGCAGGGGGCACCGACAGGCGTGGAAAAGGTATGAAAATAGAAAAAAAAAGAAAAAAATAAAATATTATTTTATAAAATAATAAAAATATAATATATAATAAACAAAATAAAATAAAATAAAATATTAAAAAATAATTAAAAAATATTTATTATTAAAAATTTTTAATAATTATAAGCCATAATTATCCATCCCGTGCATTGCGTTGGTCTTCGACTAGTTGTATATTATATTATTTATGTCCATATTATTATATAATCGTTATAATAATATGAGTATCACTATTATTGCTAACTTGATAATATAATAATATTATTGTTAGTAATAAAAAATGAGTAATGCATAGAAAATTAGCATATTATTATAAGATTAATATTTATATTTTTAATTATAGTATTAGTAATATTTAATGTCAACTAGCTAGAGTTGAATTAGCTGGCAATCTTCTCTTTAAAAATAAAAAATTTAAAAAAAGTAGTTTCATCAAACATTGCAGTGGATAAAAGCATAGTATTTCTAGAAGAAGAAGATAATATTACTAAATAATATTTTGCATTATGATGTTACAATTATATGGTTTATATAGTTATAAGTTATATAATAGTACATAAATTTTATATTGTATTGCATATTTATAAATTATGTTATTTTGATAATCATTTTCAGAGTTAGACTAGAATGCTCCTAAAAGTACATGGCTCTAAATACTTCCAAATAAAAATCAATTAGGGCTTCTCAAAATAAAACCAATGCTATTAATTATGATCTATAATATATAAAATGGCTTAAAACTAAAAATTACAAATCTTTTTAAGCATTTTACTATTGATAATTTTTATATCTTTGTTTTAGCTAAAATTTAATCAGCATATATTTTCAAATTATGGTTGGTCGCTTGGAATTGCAAATAAAATAGTTTATACTATGTTAGGGATAAACCCCGCTCCCGTCGAAGTCCAGTCTAATGCTTAGCCTAATGCAACTGATAATCACGGAAGAGCTTTGATCGAAAATTCTTCCTCCAATGGCCGAATTCTAGCCAAACTTCTTTAGCAGCCGAACTCCTCCAACGGTCAAACCCCTTTCGGACTCTCTCCAATGGTCGAACCTCAGCCGAACTCCTTCAAGCAGTCGAACTCCTCCAACGATCGAACCCCTCCCGAACTCCTCCAATGGCCGAACCCCTTTCGAACTCCTACAGTGGTCGAACTTCATCCGAACTTCTCCATCAGTCTGACTTCTTTTAGACTTCTCCATCAGTCGAACTCCTCTCGGACTTCTCCTTCGATCAGATCTCTCTATCAGTCAGACTCCTCCCAGACTTCTTCTTCAATCGGATTTCTTCAGAAGCTGAATTTCTTCCGAACTTCTTCTTCAGTCGAATTTTTCTTTCGAACTTCTTCTTCAGTCGGATTCCTCCAGGAGCTGAATTTCTTCCAGACTTCTTCTTCAGTCAAATTTCTTTAGGAGCCGAACTTCTTTCGGACTTCTCCTTTAGTTGTATTTTTCTTCCAAACTTCTCCTTCAGTCGGATTCCTCTAGGAGCCAAACTCCTTCCGAACTTCTCCTTCAGTCAAATTTCTTCAGGAGCCGAACTCCTTTTGAACTTCTTCTTCAATCGGATTCCTCCAGAAGCTGAACTCCTTTCAGACTGCTCCTTCAATCGGATTCCTTCAGGAGCTGAATTTCTTCCAAACTTCTTATTTAATCGGATTCCTCCAGGAGCCGAACTTCTTCCGAACTTCTCCTTCAATCGAATTCCTTTAGGAGCCGAATTCCTTCCAGACTTTTTCTTCAGTCGAATTTCTTCAGGAGTCGAACTCCTTCCGAACTTCTCTTTTAGTCGGATTCTCCTTCCAGACTTCTCCTTCAGTCAGATTCCTCCAGTGGATTACTTCTAGATTTCAGCTAGCATTTCTCTCAGATGATTTTCTCTAGCCGTATTCTCTTTAGAAGTCCAAACTCCTCTACAATTGATATATGTCAAAGTTCTTCATCAACCAACACCTGCTTTCTCCAAACTTCGACTATTAAATCTCGACAAATGGATATATCACGATAGGTGACACCTCTCTCTCCGTAGCAAACCCCACACGGCCTCGAGCGGTCCACTATCAGACGGTTATGGCTGTCACATCAGTCTGCTATCGATGACACCTTTCTCTCCATAGCAAATTTCATGCGGCTCCGAGCGGCCCACTATCAGATGGTTATGGCTATCACTATCAATCTGCTATAGATGACACCTCTTTCTCCATAACAAATCCCATGTGGCTTTGAGTGGTCCACTACCAGATGGTTATGGTTGTTACTATCAGTCTGCTACAGGCTCCATCTATAAAAAGAGATCTTTCAGATATGTTTTTTCTAAGTTCTCTTCTCCTTCTTGAAACTCTACTGAACTTTTTTCTGAGTACTCCATTTCTATTGATCAGAAGAACTGACTTGATCGTCGGAGGGTCCTAGCGGAGCCATCACCACCGACTCTAGATGAAACTTCATTTTATAGGTCATCGGTGGTGACCTCTCCTTCCTCGACTCTAACTCGATCCAGCGTCGATCAGATTCTGCACCAAAAGGATTGGCGCTAGAGGAAGAACCTCTATTTTTGAGGTATCCTTATTCTTAAAGAAGTGCTCAATTAATCTTGTGGATCTTCTTCTTCAAGGTTCATCTCCATCCTCTCCCTTAATTTCAAGAAATGCCTCCAAAGAAGGTGACTGCCCGAAGATCTACCGCTTCTACCGTCAGATCTGGGCTAGATCTATCTGTTCCTGCTCCATCACCGATGCTTCAACCTTCACCTCCATCAGCGATCATGGTAGATCCGGAGTAGTTTAACCTACTGATGCAGTGGGTTCAGAGCTCCACTGAAATAGTGTAGGTCATGCGGCAGCCTCCGATGGTGGTTCCGCCAGAAAATCTGCCATTGGGATGCCAAAAATTGGTTCCAAGGAGGAGCATTTGGGCTAGCATATCCGTCGCCTCTGAAAAGAGAAAATAAAGAGCAGTGGATCCTCATTCGGATCATGATTCTTCTCTGAAAGAGACCTTCTCCATCTACAACTAGAAGCCTTCGAAGATCTGCGATCGAGATGATGTCCTCGATCAAAAACTATGGAAGATGGACCAATGGATTGAGAAACTCCGCCACATCACCCCGGCTCACCATGACGACGTCTGCATCGATCCTCCTTTCTCTTCCCAAATTATGCAAGAGCTCATTTCACCGAGCTTCAAGCTTCCCCAATTTGAAAGCTACGATGGAACCTCTAATCCGATCAATCATCTAGAGGCCTTTCGGACCATGATGCTGCTCTATGGTGCACCAGATGCCATCTTATCTCGATCTTTTTCATCTATCTTAAAGAAAGTAATAGGAAACTGATACTCGACGTTGAGGCCAGGTACGATCTTCTTTTTTGACCAGATGAGCCATCAGTTTGCAACTTACTTTGTCAGTAGTTGACATCTATACCGAGATTCGAATTCTCTGATAAATATCAAGTAGAAGGAGGAAGAATCTATCCGGACTTATGTCATCTAATTTAATATTACTGCATTGGAGGTCCAAAATCTAGACCAGTCTGTTGCAATGGCCGCACTCAAGGATGACCTTCAAAAGAATAATTTGCTGCTCTTCCTGGAGAAGAAGTACTTCAGAAATTTTGCCGATCTGCTAGCTCGGGCTGAGGGATATGTCCGAGTGGAAGAAGCCTTCAAATTGAAAGATGAGAAAGCCGTAAGAGAGCGACGGATGGGTGAGTCTAATGAACGCGCAGCTGATGGAGGGCCGAATGAAGCTCGACCATGCTCACGGATTTCTCCCGAGCACAAGTGAGTCCGAACTTCTCATCGAGCTTATCGTTAAAGAAGCTCTGATAGAAGGGCACGAAGAAGTTCTTCCCCCAGAAGGTTTCACAACTATCCCCTCCTCAATGCTCCAAAAATGTAAGTATTGATGGAGATCAAGGAGCAACTACCAAGGCCTGAAAGGATGTACACTCACTTCGATAAGCGCAATCCTAGCAAATACTGTCTCTACCATCGTGATCACGATCACGATACTGAAGAATGCATTCAACTCCAAGACGAGATCGAGGAGCTCATTAGGAGAGGTTAGCTGAGCCGATTCCTCAAATGCTGGCCTAAAGCAAGTGAAGATCGATCGAGAGCACTGCTACAGCCAGAACCACCAAGAAGAAAGGAACAATAAGAAGATCGGCCATCTCTCAGCATCATTAACACTATCTTTAAGAGACTTCAGCATGAAGAGGTCAGCGAATTTGAGGGACCAGTGAAGAGGTGAAGAACTAAAGAGCCCATCGCTTTCACTAACGAGGATGCTCAAGGACTCCAGTTTTCGCACAATGATGCGGTTGTAATCTCTTTAAACATTACTGACTATGATGTATGCCGCATTTTGATAGATGATGGAAGCTCGGCTGATATTTTATTTTATGATGCTTTCTCAAAAGTGTCCTTACTCAATAACCATTTGGGACATATGAACTTTCCGTTGGTAGGCTTCACTGACGATGCCATGCCAGTTGAGGGCATAATAACTTTGACTGTGACTGCAGGACAATGTTCGAAGCTGGTTAAGGTATAGGTCGATTTTCTAGTCGTAAAGACTCCATCTGCCTATAATGCTATTCTCGATCGACCTGAGTTGAACGCGCTCCGAGCAGTGGTGTCAACTTATTATCTAAAGATGAAGTTCTCAACGAGCTACGGAATTGAAGAGATCAGAGGAGATCAGGCATTGGTGAGATGCTGTTACTCCATTGCCCTATAGAAAAATATCCAGCCTGACCTTTATCCTGTTGATGGGCTGGATGCCCATGACGATCTCACCGAGGAGCGGGATGAGCCTATGGAGGACCTCATATCTGTGTCCTTAAACGATGGAAATGCAGAGCATGCTGTACAGATCGACTTCAACTTGGGGGATGAGGTTCAGGAGCAACTCATCACCTTCCTCAAGAAGAATGCGAACGTCTTCACCTGGGCCCCAGTGGATATGCCAAGAATTGACGCCGAGGTCATGGAACATCGACTGGCCATTGATCCTAAGTATCGATCAGTAAAAGAGAAGATGCACAACCATGCCTCGGAGAGGTAGAAAGCAATCGTAGAAGAAGTAGGCAAGCTTCTTAAAGCTAGATTAATCTGAAAAGTTAACTATCCGACCTGGATCTAAAACATGGTCCTCGTCGAAAAGGCAAACAATAAGTGGAGGATGTGTATAAACTTTAAAAAGCTGAATAAAGTCTATCGAAAAGATAGCTACCCTCTACCCAAGATTGATCAACTGATCGATGCAACCTCGGGCCATGAGCTCCTCACCTTCATAGATGCTTTCTCCGGCTATAATCAGATACGGATGGTACCGAAGGACGAGGAGAAAACTACTTTTATTACTGATCGTGGTCTTTACTGTTATAAGGTTATGTCCTTTGGACTCAAGAATGCAAGGGCAACATACCAGCGCCTAGTTAACAAGATCTTCAAGAAGCAGATCGATCACAATATGGAGGTGTATGTGGATGACATGCTCGTCAAAAGTCGAACTTCTATAAACCACCTCACCGACCTCAAAGAGACCTTCAATGCACTCAAGAAGTACAAGATGAAGCTGAATCCGATCAAGTGCGCCTTTGGTGTGACCTCAGAAAGTTTCTGGGATTTATGGTGTGAAGGTGCGGGATTGAAGTAAATTTAGAGAAAATTTGAGCTATTTGAAAGATGACTGCTCTAAAAATAATAAAAAAAGTTTAGTGCATGATTGAAAAAGTGGCATCTCTAAATCACTTCATCTTGAGATCAGTCGAGTGATGCATGCCCTTCTTGCAAGTTCTCAAGTAATCAAAAAACTTCTACTGAACGACGAAGTGCCAACGAACGTTTGAAGAGCTCAAAAACTATCTTGGCTCACCCCACTATTGGCAAAGTCTGAATCTGGAGAAGAATTATTCTTGTACCTAGCAGTCTTTCCGACGGCCTTGATAGTAGTCCTAGTCAAGGAGGAAGCGAAGATGCAGCGACCGATCTATGACGTAAGTCGGATCTTGAGGGATGCGGAGATCAGATACTCTAAGCTAGAAAAATTGACTTACTCTCTTCTAATTACTGTCAGAAGACTCCGACCTTACTTTCAGAGGTATACCATAATAGTTCTCATGGATCAACCAATAAAAGCAGTCCTTTATCGAACGGATGCTTTCGGAAGAATCGTAAAATGGACAATCGAGCTCACGGAGTTTGACATCAATTATCGACCTCGACCATCGATCAAAGTTCAGATATTGATAGATTTTGTAGTAGAATGTACCATTTCAGATGATGCCGAGCTTGAACAGAATGAGACCGACATTCTATTATCGCAACCGAGCCTCTCCGAAGAGAGTGCCGATCTTTTCGAAGATTTTTGGATCCTGTACGTGAATGGTTCGTCCAACTCTATTAGAGCAGGTGTGGGATTAATCTTAATCAACCCTGAAGGAGTCATCGCCGAGTATGTGCTACGCTTTGAATTTTCTACAACTAATAATGGGATCGAATATGAAGCATTGATCGCTGGGTTAAAAATAGCAAGAGAGTTAAAAGTAGATCAATTTCAAGTCTACAGTAATTTTCAATTAATAGTTAGCCAAGTTAGTGGCAACTATGAAGCACGGAAGGAAAGTATGATGAAATACCTTGAGAAAGTAAAGAATTTGACTCCGGCCTTCGGTAGTTTTGATATTCGACAGATTTCGAGGGCAGAAAATACAAGAGCCGACCTTCTTTCTAAATTGACCACTTTAGCCCAAGTCGAACTGTTCAAAGAAGTACTTTTTGAAACTCTAAAATGCTCAAGCTTAGAGGAATCACAGTTCGTATACAAAGAAAGCTCGAGCCGAGCTGGATTGACCCATTAGTTGCCTATCTCAAAGAGGGAGTTCTTCCTCATGATCCGAAAGAAGCTCAAAAACTCGAGAATCAAGCCTCCTGGTATGTTTTGTATGAGGGCAAGTTGTATAAGAGGTCGTATTCACTACTGCTACTGAGATGTCTTCGACCTTCAGAGGTCGACTTCGCATTATGGAAAGTGTACGAGAAAATTTACGGAAGTCATGTAGGATCCAGGTCCTTATCACAAAACTATTTCGGCAAGGATACTATTGGCCGATCTTGTACCATGATTCTATAAAGTATGTTAAGAAATGTGACCGCTGTCAGAAAAATGCAAACATACAAAGACAGTCGACCTTCGAGCTTACTCCACTAAGCGCTCCTTGGCCATTTGCGCAGTGGGGAATGGATATACTTGACCCTTTTCCATCGACATCCGAACAACGAAAGTTTCTCCTGATCGCAATCGACTACTTCACCAAATGGATTGAAGCCGAACCACTAGCAAAAATTACCAAGGCTAAGGTACAAGACTTCATCTAGAAGTTAATCATCTACTAATTCAATCTATCCCGAATCCTCATAACAGATAACAGACGATAGTTCACGAAAATGAGGTTTGCTGAATTTTGGAAAGATCTAAACATCTTCCATCACTTCACGTCGATAGCTCACCCACAGATAAATGGAAAAGCTGAAGTGACCAACCGAATCCTACTACAAGACATCAAGACAAGACTCGATAGAGCAAAGGAGGCCTGGGTGGATGAACTCTACCACGTCCTCTAAGCATACCAAACTATCCAAAGGCTACTGACCGAGGAAATACCGTTCGCCTTGGCCTTTGGAATAGAGGCGATCATTCCAATCGAGCTTAAGCTCCCATCAGCATGGGTCGTGACCTTCGATGAGCAGCGTAGCTCACTGAACCTCAGAGTTAACCTCGACCTGCTGAAAGAAAAAAGAGAGGAAGCCCGGGTTTGGATAGCGGCCTACAGACAAGGGTGGCCCGATACTATAACTCCAGAGTCAGAGATAAAACATTCAGAATGAGAGACTTAGTGCTTCGACGAGCCGCCATCTCTCAGCCTCAAAGCCAGAAAAAGCTTGCCCCAAATTGGGAAGGCCCGTATGAAGTAGAGGAGGTCGTTCGACTTGGAATGAAGAAGCTCAGAGGAATAATACTCTCACGACCTTAGAATTCAAAAAATTTGAGAATGTACTACCAGTAATTTTTCTCCAATAAAACTCTTCCATTTCAATATTATTATTTCTTAGTACAAAAACTATGTGATGACAGGAAAGAAGCAATCAAGAGTGGCCATATTAGGAATAGAAAGAGAATCTCGTCCTAATATGAGCAAGTCAAAGATCTCCGATTATTTAAGATAGGAGGAGGAGAGATGTCTATTCAACGGTCCATCTCTGCCCCTATTATCATATTAGGAGCAGAAGAAAAACCTCGTCCTAACATGAGCAAGTTGAAGACCTCTGGTTATTTAAGATGGGAGGAGGAGAAAGATCCATTCAATGGCCTATTTGTGTTCCTATTGCCATGTTAGGAACAGAAGGAGAACCTCATCCTAATATGAGCAAGTCGAAGATCTCCGATTATTTAAGACAGGAGGAGGGAAGAGGCCCATTCAATGGCCCATCTGTGCCCCTATTGCCATATTAGGAAATAGGAGGAGAACCTCATCCTAACATGAGCAAGTCGAAGACCTCGATTATTTAAGATAAGAGGAGGAGAGGCCCATTCAACGGTCCATCTATGCTCCCTATTGCCATGTTAGGAATAGGAGGAGAACCTCATCCTAACATGAGCAAAGTCGAAGACCTCCGATTATTTAAGACAGGAGGAGAGGAGAGGCCCATTCAATGGCCCTAATGTGCCCCTATTGTCCTGTTAGAAATAGAAGGAGAACCTCATCCTAACATGAGCAAAGTCGAAGGCCTCATTCATTTTAAACGAGGTTAGAAGAGAGGCCTTGATAATGGTCCTAATATGCCCCTACAGCTCGTTAGAAATAGGAGGAGAACCTCATCCTAACGTGAGCAAAGTCGAAGACTCGTTCATTTTAGACGAGGTGAGAAGAGAGGCCCCAATAACGGCTCTAATATGCCCCTGTCGCTTGTTAGGAATGGAAGGAGAACCTCATCCTAACATGAGCAAAAGTTAGAACCTCGTAGGCCAAAGATGTGAAGAAGAAAGAAGCTCGGTGGAGAATCCTAACACATATTTTTTCATGACAATCTGACTACGTCAAATATGAAAGGTAGAATCTTATCCTGATTGGTAAGAGAGGTCCTAGTTCGACGTCCACAATAGGCCCGACGTCCACAACGAACTCGACATCTGCAATAAGCAACAAGCACAGGAACTCAAGATCGAAACTCTTCCCTGAGCTTCAATCTTAACACGAGATAAGATCTCCTTCAACCTCGATTGAAGATAAGATTTCTCCTGAACTTCAACTTCAACGTCAATAGGAGATAAGATCTCCTTCAACCTCAACTGGAGATAAGATCTCTCCCGAGCTTCAACGTCAATCTCAACAGAAGATAAGATCTCCTTCAATCTTGACTGAAGATAAGATCTCCTTCAACCTTGGTTGGAGATAAGATCTCCTCCGAGCTTCAATTTTAATGTCAACAGGAGATAAGATCTCCTTCAACCTCGATTGGAGATAAGATCTCCTTCAGGCTTCAACATCAACGTCAACAAGAGATAAGATCTTCTTCAACCTTGGTTGGAGATAAGATCTCTCCGAACTTCAACATCAATAGGAGATAAGATCTCCTTCAACCTCAGCTGGAGATAAGATCTTCTCCGAGCTTCAACGTCAACCTCAACAGGAGATAGGATCTTCTTCAACCTCGACTGGAGATAAGATCTCTCCTGAGTTTCAACATCAACAGGGGATAAGATCTCTTTCAACCTTGGCTGGAGATAAGATCTTCCTTGAGCTTCAACGTCAATGTCAATAGGAGATAAGATCTCATTCAACCTCAGCTGGAGATAAGATCTCTCTCGAGCTTCAACGTCAACCTCAATAGGAGATAAGATCTCCTTTAACCTCGGTAGGATATAAGATCTCCTCCGAGCTTCAACCTCAATGGGTGTAGAGCCTGGAAAAGAACTTCGACAGTCATCTTTTTGTACTCCCTTCTTTTGAATTTCGAACTCGGGAGTGGAGGGACTATTATTAGGGATAAACTCCGCTCCCATCGAAGTCCAATCTGATGCTTAGCCTAATGCAATTAGTAATCATGGAAGAGCTTCGATTAAAAATTCTCCCTCCAACGGTCGAACCCCAGTCGAACTCCTCCAATGGCCAAACCCCTCTCGGACTTCCTCCAACAGTCAAACTTCAGCCGAACTCCTTCAAGCAGCCGAACTCCTCTAGCGGCCAAACCCCTCCCGGACTCCTCCAGCGATCGAACTATATCCAAACTTCTCCATCAATCGGACTTCTTCTAGACTTCTCCATCAATCAAACTCCTTCTGGACTTCTCCTTCGGTCGAACCTCTTCATTAGTCGGACTCCTCCCGGACTTCTCCTTCAATTGAATTCCTTCAGAAGCCGAATTTCTTCTGAACTTCTCCTTCAGTTGAATTCTCCTTCCAAACTTTTCCTTCAGTCGGATTCCTCTAGGAGCCAAATTTCTTCTGGATTTTTTCTTCAGTCAAATTCCTCCAAGAGCCAAACTCCTTCCAAACTTCTCCTTCAATCAAAATTTTCTTTCGGACTTCTTCTTCAGTCGGATTTCTTCAGGAGCCGAATGCCTTTCGAACTTCTCCTTCAGTCAAATTCCTCCAAGAGCCAAGCTCCTTTCGGACTTTTTCTTCAATCGGATTCCTCCAAGAGCCAAACTTCTTTCGGACTTCTCCTTCAGTCAGATTTCTTTAGGAGCTGAACTTCTTCAAGACTGCTCCTTCAATCAAATTCCTTCAGAAGTCGAACTTCTTCCAAACTTTTTCTTCAGTCGGATTTCTCTAGGAGCCAAACTCCTTTCGAACTTCTCCTTCAATCGGATTCCTCCAAGAGCCCAAATTTCTTTCAAACTTTTTCTTCAGTCGGATTTCTCAGGGAGCCAAACTTCCTTCAGACTTTTTTTTTAGTCAAATTCTCCTTCCGAACTTCTCCTTCAGTCGGATTCTCCTTCCAGACTTCTCCTTCAATCGGATTTCTTCAGTGGATTACTTCTAGATTTCAGCTAGCATTCCTCTCGGATGATCCCTTCTAGCCGTATTTTTTTTAGGAGTCTAAACTCCTCTGGAATTGATATATGTCAAAGTTCTTCATCAACCAATGCCTGCTTTTTTCGAACTTCGACTATTAAATCTCGACGAACGGACATATCACGACAGGCAATACCTCTCTCTCTGTAGCAAATTCTACGCAGTCCCGAGCGGTCCACTATCGAATGGTTATGGCTGTCACTATCAGTCTGCTACAGATGACACCTCTCTCTCTGTAACAAACTTCATGTGGCCCTGAGCGGCCCACCACCAGATGGTTATGGCTATCACTATCTATCTGCTACAGACGACACCTCTCTCTCTATAACAAACTTCACGCGATTCTGAGTGGCCCACTATTGGATGGTTATAGCTATCACTATCAGTCTGCTATAGGTTCCGTCTATAAAATGGAACCCTGGAGATATGTTTTCTCTAAGCTTTCTTCTTCTTTTCGAAACTCTATTGAACTCTTTTCTGAGCACTCCATTTCTGTTGGCTAAAAAAGCTGATTTGATTGTCGGAGAATCCTACCGGAGCCATCACCACCGACTCCGGATGAAACTTTATTTTGTAGGTCACCGATGGCAACCTCTTCTTTCTTGACTTCTGCTCGATCCGACATCGATCAGATTCTACACCAAAATACTATATTTTCACTCACTAACTATATTGCTATTTTTTTTTGCTAACTAAATGCATAAATAAAAGATTTCAAAAATTATGATCTTTTATTTCTAGCCTTTTATATATCATAAACCATGACTATATTATTATTATTTTTTTTTTTTTTTACTTTTAAAGATCCTATATTGATTTCCACTAAAAAGATTTGGAGTCACATGCTCTTAGAAGAAATCCAATCTATTATATCATTATAATTTGAATTAAAATACTATGAATAAAATATATTAGTAATATTGATAAATATGGATATTGAAGTATTACTGATGTTATTATATTATTAATATATAATAATGATTTATTATGTCATATATATTATCAAAAGCATTCTAGGTTTGCATTGTTCCCTAGAGCTGTACTTGTCCAAACAAGAAATAGGAATTAATTATTCCTAGTAATTTCTATGAATAGGAAAATAATTCCTAATTTTTATTCTTGATGATCAAACATATTTACTTATATTATATATCAATTGCAGATAATATAAAGTCCTTGCGGAGATGGATTGCAAGTGTGAAGACTCAAACAATGATTATTGAAGAAAAAGTTGAAAGAGAAACCACATCTCTAATACCCTATATACCCTATATGTATTTCATAAGAAAAGGAGTTTACGTGTTATCCTTCAGCTTTTTCCCCTTTTGAGTGTCCCTTGTCTTTAAAATGTTGGAATTATAATGCATGCTGGATAACTCAAAAATATATAATATAACCCAAAAAAATATTTATAAAATAATCTTGGTTCCTTTTTAAACAAAATGCACATACAAAGCATGTGCTAAATGTTGGGTTTAGGTGTTTTTATGCATGTAGATTTTAAAAATAATTTTTGAAATAAAAGGCAAGAGAAGATTATATTAAATATTTTAATCTATGCATTCATAAATCTAATCTAATATTTATAGATCTAGTTCATATGATGAAAATAAAAGCATACATGATCTAATTTCAAAGATAAAGAAAAATTGGTGATTGAATCACTTACCTGAATTACTATTCTCCTTCTTCAAGATTTGGATCTGAAGATGCCTTAGGCTCTGGTAAAGTCACACACACATCCGACCTCTATGGATATCTACTCAAGAATGATCTAGGATGCTCCTTTCAGGTCCTTCTTCTCAAGATGGATCTTTCGAGCACTTCGATCAGCCTGCAGATCTAATTTGGATGGTTGAATCTTCCTTCTATTCTTCCTGGATGTAGATCTGAATTGGATTTGATTGGATCTGCCCAACACCTTAGGCGTGTGGTACAATGAGATGCCTAACTCCTTGGACGTGAGGGAGGAAGAGAAGAAGAGGGCATGGGATGAGGGGAGGCAAGAGAGGAGTGGGCGTGGGATCTCAGATGGGGTGTAGAAAAATTACGTTGAATCCTCTTTTGAGATTAGATTTCATTTGGATTTAAATAAATCTTTTTACTTTAAATCATTGACTTTTCAACTACTTAAAGTAGAAGGACTCCTCCTTCTAGCACCTATCCCTTGTAATCTCACACAAAAATTCAGATCAAAAGTTGGCACCCCTTGGATGTTAATCCACTAGGACGTGAGCCCCTTCTGGATCTTATCTAGATTGGTGTGCACCCCATCTCTCCACACCAAACACTAGGGGGCATGGCCCCCTGGAACTTATCCAAAAGGAGGGGGCATGCGTCCCCTTTGGATCTTTTCCAGAGGTGGCATGCGCCCCTCTCTCTTCCTTTCATCCACGCACAAAAGCAAAAGAGGGGGCACCAACCCTTGGCACCCCATCTTTCTCATCCTTATTCATTGCTAGTGGAATGTTCATATGGGTTTGCTTGCTTTGACTTGGTCAAAATCCTATATCTAGTAGGTGGACCAAGTCTACGAGAATTTTGGATTTAACCATGTGCTAGCATGGTGCTCTTAAACCTAATAGGATTTCTCCTAACCTAATTGAAACTTTACAAGTCCAATTGGTCAATCCTAGATCAAATCTCTTTGTTGTATAATCTCATAGGTTTAATTTTGTCTAGTAATGAGATATATTATGATCTCCATCATAGCATCATTAAAATATTTTTTAATGGATTGACATAATTTCAACTCACATCCATCAAGAATTATCAATCTAGAATGATCCTAGTGAGTTCTCACAATCCACTAGTAACAATGAGCAGTATGTGGTGGCAATCCAGTATAACTAAATAAATAGAATCCCTATATATATAGTTACTGTGTGATTCAGTTCTTCTATTATGAATTTCAACCAAGATGGAGGTTATGAGAACTCGTCAGATCCTAATATCTATCATATATAAGATTCAATTAGCTCAAGTCTAAATTATGAAATTCATGAAAACTCCTTTCCATCAATCACCTTGCTATGGCCATAGACTTAAGAACTTAGCTTCTCAAATTCTATAGGACTATTCCTTATATACTAAGATCAATAGATCCCATCTAGATGCGTATCCTACCCTTACGATGAATATATTGTAGCTAACATACACTATAAGGATCCAAATGATTAAAAGATTATATATAGTCAAACTACAGCAATCTCATTGTGAGCAACCGAGGCACCGCAGGTCAAAGAACCATTTACATTACCACATCATTGAGAAGATCACTGACAAGTGAGTAGATATCTATATGATCTCTTGTATGGTCATGCTTGATACCGATGTTTTCCAACAACCATCCATACTCTTGCTCAGTATTCCCATATTGTAGATTAGAGATTCGTCTATCCCAAAAAAAAGTAATCCATGCACGGATCTAATCGAATTAATTACCATCCCCATGATGATCTATCGATCTGGAGTAATTTAGGAATTAATTATATATGTTTCTAATTATCAACTCTTGAGAATACTTGTCTTTAAGTTATTAAGTTTTTGGATGATTCAAGGATACATCATAAAAAAATAAAAATAAAATTATCCATTTTATTGATAAATCAATATTTTAAGTATAAAATTATATCTTAGGATATTATAATATATCTGCTATATTGGCTTTTAGGGCAAATATCTAACACTAAATTCTAGTGGCCTTATCTTGAAAATCACAAATATTTCTATTCATGAAGCTCTAATTGGTTTGACTCTAAATTCTATTTTTCCATAATTCTCTCCACTAAGCTTTTAGACTTTAATTATATGTGAATACTCGCTAGCACATAAGAAGAAAAATTAGATTGTGGCTAAAAGTGGTAAGAAAAATAAGGATTTCTTAAAAATTGAGAGAGTTCTAGTAAAAAAAAAAAGTTTGAATAGAAATTGGGATAAAATCTAAAAGAGGGAATTTATAGAACTTGACCAAACTCCAAAAATTATATGAAGAGAAGTAAAGTTATGACCAACTCTACTTTATTTTAAACACTTAAATTATAAAAATTGCTTATTGGTAAAGAGATCACAACCATCCTTTTTTTTAGGGGAAAGAAATGAAGGAGATGGGCCCTCCCCTGATGTTATCATGTTTTTTTAATATAGTTTTTCTACAAAATTGGATATATAGCAGTGGTGTGAGTGGTGGATACACACACACACATTATGAGGGATTGCCCCCATGTTGCAAGTGCTAGAGGCTAGCAACTGTATTATGGACATTTCTATTTTCTTTTAGTTAGTAATGTATGGTTGGATGCATAAATCCATGATTGAGGGATTATGCTGAAGGAAAATCTAGTTTTTTTGCCATAGGATTAATATGATCTAATTTAATCTATAGCGAAAATTTTTAAATTTTTTTTCAAATGATTCAATCAAATCTGAAAGTTTTCAAATCTGATTAGTATGATCTGATATTGAAAACTAAATTAAAATAAATTTGTAACATTAGATGTTACCTGATTTGAGTAAATGATTTATCCTATCGATGATCTGACTACACATAAAAGTTTTGGATTTAGCCGCGCACGTGTCCGGCCTCTACCAAAGTCCACTCGGGTCAAATCTGGACATGCTCTCCTTTTGGATCTAATCACAAAAGATCAGATCTGATCTTGATCTGTAGAGCCTTCAAACAAAACTTCAAAGGCAACACGTTCATCTCTCGATGTAGAATTCCCTGTCTTGATCTTTGTACCAACAAGACTTCAAGCTTTCCTTGCTATTTTCACCCAACTCCTTAGGTGTGGAGAAGAGGGAGGATATTTGGAAGAGGAGGGCATGGAGATGGAATTAGGGGCAGCACTTGGGCGTGGGTGATTGGGAATCACAAAATCCTAGGGCGCTAGGGTCATTATATAGATCTCTACGCCACCTTAGAGTCCCAATGCTTTAAGCAACTAGTTTGCTTAAAGCATAAGAACTCTCCTTCATATTCCATGCCAATAATCAGAACTCTTCTGATTTTTGTCATCCAAAAATTCAAGTAAATGCTATGGAGAAGGGATAAGGGAGAAGACTTGGTGCATGAAACCAATCTCTAAAAGTTTGAACATTTTCAAACTCTATCTTTCTATCCACTAAGGGCGCACGCCATATGGGGGTGTGCATCCATATTTCTTCATGCAAAAGGCCATAGGGATGTGTGCCCTCAAATATACTCTAGAGGTGCATGCCTCCTCCCTTAACTCCTGCAAAGATCAAGTCAAATGATCCTTCTCCTAATTTCATCCGATTATTTTAAAATAAACCCTAATTAAGTTAGGACAAGTCCTGATCTCATCAGGACAAGCTCCAATCTGACTATGACAAGCTTCAGTCAGATTAGGATAAACCCATATAGGATTTTCAAGTGAGCCAAATCTAATTTGACTTAGTCGAGATAAATTAGAAAGATGACAGAAGAAGAAAGTCAGACTTAATCGTGTGCTAGCATGATTTTCTTGAACCTGATTGGATCAAATCCAAATCAATCGAACTGAGTTAGCCTAATTGATGATATCCAAATCCAAACATTTATTTATGTGATCTAGTTAGATTCAATTCTATATGATAATGGGACATATCGTGATCTCTATCATCGATATCATTGAAACATCTTTTGATGGACGAGAACTCTTCTGATTCATCCAATTAGAATCGTCGATCATCAAAATAATTCTAATTAATCCCAAAATTTATCAATGACACCTAGCAATATGTGGTGGTAACACATCAAAATTGAATGCGAACCTCTTGATGCAGCTACTTATGTGATTGGATTCCTCTATCATAAGTCCCAATAGGATTAGGGTTATGGTGAACTTGTCAAACCCAACACCCATCTATGAATAAATCATTCAATTTGAGTTCGATATGAATCACATAATAGAAACTCCTTTTTATTAATTCACACTACTATGGCCATAGGCTTAAGAACTCAATCTCATGATTATCATAGGACTACTCCTCTTTTACTGAGGTTGATAGATTTTCTATTAGTGAGATCCAATTTCTACAATGAACATGCTATATCCAACTAACACCTTAGGATTCTGAATGGTTAGAAGATCGAGTTATGGTATAGTCAAACAATGATACACTCAAGGTAAATTACTGATGCACCTTAGATTAAAGAATTAGATATACAACTACAGCATCGAGCTAGTCATTGACGAGAAGATAGACTCCTTTATGATTGCTCGAGGTGGTTATGCTTAGTGCCCTTATTCTCAATAAGTACATATACTCTCGCTCTGATGTCTTCATACCATAGACTCAAGACTCATCTATCCTAAGAGAGCAATCGTATATCGATCTTCTGGATCGATTACCATCCTCGTGATGATCCTATGATCGAAAGCAATTTATGAGTTAATTATATAACACATGCCTTAAAATTTTCAACTCTTAAAAATATGCATTATCGTGCCCATTAACTTAAAAGATGTATCATAGATACTTTAAATACATAATATGATAGAAAATAATTTTTTTATTAATTTTACTCAAAATTATAAAAATATTCTTAGAAAGAATATTACAAGTGTCGGTCAATCTAGTTTCTAGGGCACTCATCAAACAAACTTTTACTTGATCTAAAGTTAATTGGCTACAAATCTAAATTCCATCTTCTCAAGATGGATTTCGATCTTCTGCTGGATTAACAATTTTGTTAGTAAGTCAACCATATTATCTGCAGTATCGAGTTTCTTGACCTCGATGTATCCCTTCTCGAGATAATCGTGGATCAGGTGATACCATCGCTAGATGTGCTTGGACTTCTGATGAGACTTTGGCTCCTTAGCTAGGGCTATGATGCCATTATTATCACAGTACAGAGAAATGACATCTGATGATATCACTCCAAGCTCTACGGCAAATTTTTTGAACTAAAATGCCTCCTTCGTAGCTTTCGAGGCAATGATATATTCTGCTTTCATGGTAGAGTCTGCTATCACAGTCTGCATGAAACTCTTTCAACTTACAGCACCATAATTGCACAAAAAATAGACTATCAGATATTGACTTTCAATCATTTATGTCAGACATAAAGTCAGATTCTGTATACCCCTAGACCTAGAGTTCTCCATTACCAAAGATCAAAAATATATCTTTAGTTCTTTTGAAGTACTTAACGATACATTTCATAGAAGTCCGGTGCTCTTCATCTAGATTCAACTGATATCTGCTCGTGATACTCACAGCATGGACGATATCAGATCGTGTACATAGCATAGCATACATGAGATTTTCTATTATCGATGCTAAGGGATCTTGCTCATGCATTCAATCTTCTCAGGTCTTTTGGGGCACATCTTTTTGGAAAGATAAATGCCATGTCTGAAGGGCACTAGTCTCCTCTTGGAGTTTTCCATGCGGAACTTCTTCAACACCTCCTTTATGTACATCTCCTATGAGAGACCCAGCATCCTCTTTGGTCTATCCCTATACACCTTAATTCTTAAAATAAAGGATGCTTCTCCTAGGTCTTTCATAGAAAACTCTTTTGACAATCATACTTTATTCGAAGTCAACATGAAAATATCATTTTCAGTTAGGAGGATGTCATCCACGTACAGTATGAGGAAGATAACAGCACTCTCACTGATCTTTTTAAAAATATATGGCTTCTCCTTAGTTTTGATAAAACCAAACGATTTGATCACATCATTAAAATGAGCATTCCAACTCTGAGTTGCTTACTTAAGTCCATATATGGATCTCTACAGTTTGCAGATCTTGTGATCACCATCACTGGATGTAAAACCAAGAAGCTATTTCACATAGATATCTTCCTCAAGATATCCATTTAAGAATGTCGTTTTTACATCCATCTGTCAAATTTTGTAATCAAA
The DNA here is from genome assembly GCA_006176705.1 of Cocos nucifera. NCBI lineage: Eukaryota > Viridiplantae > Streptophyta > Magnoliopsida > Arecales > Arecaceae > Cocos > Cocos nucifera. The sequence continues at coordinate 330,058 of QRFJ01002371.1, forward strand.
ATATAACATAATTGTAAGCAATATGCAGATAGATTTTAGTATGGCCACTGACGAGAAGGTATTCTGATAGTTAATGCCTTCGTGCTGATTATATCCTTCCATTACTAGCCTTGCCTTGAGTGTCTCTATATTTTCATCTGTACCTATCTTTCTTTTGAAGATCCATTTACACCTAATAGATACTATATATTTAGGTGGATCTACCAAGATTCAGACTTGGTTTGAGCGCATCGAGTCAATTTCTGACTTCATTGTCTCTAATCATTTCTCAAAGTCCATATTTGATATCATCTCATCATAGATTTTGGGATCATCACCATGAACCATATTTTTTGTGAGAAATATTTCCTTTATATCCTCTTGAATAGGACCTAAATACCTCTCAGGAGGACAAGAAATCCTACTTGATCTACAAGGTGGTGGAGGTAGTGTTTGGATTAGCTCAGACTGACTGGATTTCTTAGGCTCCTTAGCTCATTACTCTTCAGAGACTTTATCCTCGAGCCTAATCTATCTTTCGATGCCATCATCTTGAATAAACTATTTTTTAAGAAAAATAGCATGTCGACTCATAATCACATTATGGTCTTCTGTAAGATAGAAATAATATCTTAATGACTCATTAGGATATTCAATAAATCAAGCTCTTAGGGATCTAGACTCTAACTTATCTGCTTGTTGTCTCTTGACATGGGTCGGACAACTCCAAATTCTGAGATGACTCAGACTTGGCTTCTTACCATGCCATATTACATATGGTGTAGTAGGAATGATTTTAGATGAAAACCTATTCAGTAGGTATATGGGTATCATTAAACTATATTCCCAAAGAAACTCAAGAAGGTCCATGAAACTCATCATGGATTGGACCATATCTAATAGGATCCGATTTTTTCTTTCTGAAATTTTATTGAGCTGAGGCATTCTAGGTGGAGTCCACTGTGAGACAATGCCATTAACCTCGAGATAGTCTAAAAATTTCTGACTAAGATATTTGTTGGAACAATCGGTACTATTTGGATACCAATTATTATGCCTACGACTGCTCGAAAATACAATCGTAGATCCGATCTCTTGTGCAAATCTGAATGTTAATCCAAAAATATAAAGAAGAGCAAAAGTTGATGGTGGCACCTAGGGCTTGACATTAGAACTAGAGAGAAAAAAGAGAAGAGAGTTAGAAAGAAAAACTGTATATTGATTCCACTCTATCGTAAAGATTATAATACTTGGGTTTATATATTCTGAAATTTCTGCTATACCACATGAATTCTAATAAACCCAAACTCTAGTTGAAAAAACTCTCTTAGGCTAATCTAATATATAAAAGCACTCATCGAGCCCATGTACACCCATGTCTCTCATGCTCTCATCCCCTGAATCTAAATCTGACCCATACATGAGTTAGCCACCTTAAGATTTTATTGGATCAGGCCTTAAGATCCAAACAGAAAACCACATCCAGTTCTATTCACCACCATCGAGCCAGCTCTGTCAGCAGCTGAGCTGGCTCGACTGCGTCTTATCTGAACTTTGTCTTCTATTTGCCTTATACAACCAGCTCGATTGCACACCAAGTCGGCTCGATCTCAGCCCGAGCCAGCTTGACTGCGTATTCGAGCCAGCCACCTATATGTCAGCCCCTTATCTTGGCTGATTCTTCTCCTGACTTTGGTCCTTTGCTTCGTCTTGTGTCCTAGATTTTTGGAGCACCTACCAAGCCTCCTTAAGATCCTCACACCCGAACCTTGAGCCCGTGCAGGACTACATGCCTCCTTCTTCCTAGGACAACTCCTGTCCTAGTCCTAAGACTCACACCTATCCTAGACTTTCGGAGCCAACACCTTGCCTCTTTCTGTGGCCCCCCAAGGCTTAGGAGCACCACACCAAATCCTACAATCTTCATCTTGGTGTGCTTAAGTCTTGGCACACCTGACAATGTTCTTCTATACAATCCTGCTGTCGATGCACGTCCTGACAGCTACTTGTGCACACCTTACCACTGCCATCTTTCTTCAACTACTGAGTTTTCTTTGAGGCCTTTGCAATAACCACCTCCACTGCTGAAAATCTTAACTTGCATCAATGCACCACCCTTGGAGTTGTAAGCATCCTTCTGCTTGACAGCCGCATCATTTGTCTTAGACTTTCATAGAGAATCTGCAGCAATCCTATGTCGGCACCCATTGCATATCCTGACACGGTCTCCTCAGAACTAGGCCGATCCTTCTACAAGTATAGCTCCACCTGGAACTGCACATCTCTAGCATTGGTGCTAGGTTATTGGTCCTCCTGCACTCCTCCACTCTGAACTCATGTCAAAACTTTCTCCACTTATGAAGCCATCTTTGTCCAGTGCTCCACCTAAAATTGAAGTCCTTCTGATGCCGTAGAAGCTAACTCTATAATCGAGTCCCTCGAGACCAACCATCCAATGCTATACTGCTGAGCTTGCCGCTGCACTTCGAACACCGTCGTTGCTCCTTTGGACCCTCCACACTTTGCGAACCCCTCCGAAACTATCTCAGATATTTTGTATCCCACAGGCTCCTTCGAAACCACCAAGAGCTCATCCGACTCTTCACTTTTAGTGATTGAAATGATGGAATTTAACTTTTCTTCTTTCTTGCACTTCTTCCAAACCAGACATTCTCGTTTAAAGTGTCCTACTTCACCACACTTAAAGCACTTCTTGGATTCCTTACTGCCCCTTTGCTGATCCTTTTTCTTTTCTTGCTTGGGCCTCTCTGACACCACGAGATCCTCCTGAAAGACCCTCTCTTCATCATCCATTCTCGCTACTTATTGGACCTTAGCACTGATACGATCTCCTCGTACACCATTGTCTCCTTACCATACAGCAATATAGTTACTAATGGATCGAAGCTTCCAGATAGTGAATATAGCGACAATAAACTTTTGTCCTCCTCTTCGAGCTCCACCCCAGTGTTGAGCAAGTCCATGCTCATCCGATCGAATCGCTGAATATATCCCACAACATCCTCATCTTCCTACATCCGAAGGCTATGCAGTTGCTTCTTCAGTACCAACTTATTGCACATGTTCTTCCCCATGCACAACTGATGTAACCTCGACCATAAATACTTGGGTGTCTTCTCGTCCAACATGCCATATAGTACCTCATTTGCCAGACAAGCCCTAATCATGGCATATGCCCTTTTCTCCAAAGACTTTCATTTCTTATCTATCATCTCCTCCAACCTATCCTCTAAGACCGAATCTAGCCTTATCTAAATCAGCAGATCCTCCATCCTAACCTTCTACATCATGAAACTATCCTTTCCATCAAACTTCTCAAATCTTACCTTCAACCTATAGTTCTCCATGATCAAATCGAATAAAAAAATAGCCAACAAGTAGATCTAAAAATTACCTTGACTAGGAACGACGGACAGCAGCCCTTAGATCCCTTCCTTCTTCACAAAGCTTGAAATAAAATCTTAGATCTGAATCTCACTGCTGATCTCTGCTGAAACTTGATCTTCTTCCTCCTTCATGCTTAACCGAACTTTGATACTAAGTATTGGAATAATCGATACTACTTTGATACCAATTATTATACCTATGGCTGCTTGAAATCATAGTCATAGATCCGATCTTTTATGCGAATCTGGGTGTTAATTCAAAAATATGAAAAAGAGCAAAAATTGATGGCAGCACCTAGAAATTGGCATTGGAAACAGAGAGAAAAGAGAGAAGAGAGTTAGGAAGAAAAGCTGTATATTGATTCCACTCTATTGTAAAGATTATAATACTCGAGTTTATATACCCTAGGAATTCTACTATACCACATGAATCCTAATAAATCCAAACTCTAGCTAAAAAAATTCTCTAAACTAATCCAATATATGAAAGCACTCACTGAGTCCATGTACATCCATGTCTCCCATGCTCTCATTTTCTGGATCTAAACCCAATCCATACATGAGTTAGCCACCTTAAGATCTTATTGGACTAGGCCTTAAGATCCAAATAGAAAATTCCATCTAGTTCTATTCACCACCGTCGAGCTGACTCTGTCAGTAGTCGAGCTGGCTCGACTACGTCTTGTTCGAATCCTATCTTTTGTCTGCCTAAGATAGCTGACTCGATTGCACCTTGAGTCAGCTCGATTTTAGCCCAAATCGGCTCAACTATATATCCGAGCCAGCCTGCTTGTGTGTCAGCCTTTTATCTTGGCTGATTCTTCTTCTGACTTTGGTCCTTTGCTCCATCTTGTGTCCCAGATTTCTGGAGCACCTACCAAGCCTCCTCAAGGTCCTCACACCTGAACCTCGAGCCCGTGCAGGGCTACACGTCGCTTTCTCCTTAGGATAACTCATGTCCTAGCCCTAGGACTCACACCTATTCTAGACTCATGAAGCCAACACCTTGGCTCCTCCTGTAGTCCCCTAAGGCTTGAAAGCACCACACCAAATTCTACAATATTTATCTTCTCGATCTGATCGAAGAATCTTAATGAACTTTTCGATTTACTTTTTTACTTCATATCTGAATTTTTTGAACTTTTTAAAGACTTCAGACTTATATCGCATCAGGTATACATATCTATACTGAGATAGATCATCGATAAAGATAATGAAGTAAGAAAAAATATCTTTGATCGGCACATCAAATGGGCCACATACATCTGTATGTATCAGGGCAAGTAGATTTGTGGCCCTTCCGCATGTCCTATAAAAGGAAGCTTGGTCATTTTGTCTTGAAGGCATGATTCATAAATTGGATATGACTCGAAAGTTAACGGATATATTAGTCCGAATTTCTTCAATTTGTTAATCCTATCTTCAAATATATAATCTAACCTAAGGTACTATAGATAACTTTCATTAATACTATCTCTAGGTCATTTTGATAGGCATTCATATTTTGCTCAACATTGAAATTAGAAATATTAATATATAACTAGTAGAGATCGTTAATTAAGAAACTATTTATAATTTTATTTCTTTCATAAAGAATTATACAGTGATCCTTACAAAAACTAATTACATAGTTATCTTTTGCTAAATATGAAATAGAAATCAAATTTCTGCTTGCAGCAAGCATAAAGTAACAGTCTCTAATAACTAAAACTAATCCAAACGGTAGTCGAAGAGGATAGATTTCTATGACTATAGCAGCAACTCTTACTCTATTTTCAATGTGTAGGATCATCTCACTATCCCTCAGCCTCCTACTTTTCTTAAGATCCTGTATAGAAGTGCACAAGGGAGCACTAGAACTAGAGTCAAGCATCCAACTAGATATAGAAGAGACCATAAGGTTGGTTTCAATGACGAGCATACCTCCAAAAGAAATTGCCTTCTTATTTTTTAGGCTGACCAGGTATGAACGGCAGTTCTGCTTTCAATGACCATCTGTGTTGTAATGGAAACATTCTTCTTTATCCATGACCTTCTTCTTCGGTTCTCCCTTACTCTTCTTCTTTCCTTCTATCTTTTGTGTCTTTACAAACTTATTTTTCTTTTCAAAAGACTTTTTTTAAAGAAAGTCTGCTCTACAGTAAGAACTGAGCCCTTTGAACCTTTCATAGTTTGCTCAGCAGTAACTAGCATGTTTATTAACTCAGCTAAGATGCATTGGAGCATATTCATATGGAAGTTCATAATGAACTGTTCATACGAATTAGTCAAGAATTGCAGGATCACATCAATCTACAAGTTTTTATCCATGACGACACTGAGCTTCTCAAGCTTTTCTAAGTCCTTGATCATCGTTAGTCAATGATCTTGGACCGACTGTCCATCACGCATTTATGCTTTAAAAAAGTCTCCTCGAGACTTAATAACGTGCTGCACGATACTGTTCACCAAACAACTCTTGCAGATAAGCCAACATTTGGAGAGCAATCTTAATATCCTCATGTTGGCACTGTAATTCATCTAATTTTAAGCTCAACATGTGGCACCTAACTTTGTTATCATCGTTTGACCACTTCTCATGAGACGCTCTTTGATCAGCAATCGGATGGATTGATAAAGTGGAAAGATCCAGGTCCAACACATAGGATAGCTTCTCAGAACTCAAAATAATTTTTAGGTTCCAAAGCCAATCCTTGTAATTAGATCTGGTCAGTCTATGGGTGTCTAAAATTCGGGCTAGGAGGTTTGAGGCAAACATTTTTCTACAGAGAGTCAAAGTTCCAAGTAGCCCATTCATAAAGAAAGTTCTCATCATCTTAAGAACCATATCAAACTTGAATGCAACCACTACATGCTTTAACGGATGCTGGTTGGGCACCCACCGACTTAATATTTGCTTCGATTGGGATTGGCCTCTTTATTTTTTCTGATATCTCTAATTTTTTACCATTTATCATGTCGGTGTCTAGGAAAAGTCTCCTAATTAGATGAGGAGGAGGCTTCAGGCAAAGATTGGTGCTATAAAATAAAGGTTCTACCATATTCAGATACGATATGGAGGTCCTTTTTAAGAAACAAAGAGTGGGCCATGGGGATCTTTCTCTCCATGGTTGATCGCTTTATCTCCAGCTATTTAGGTATGGATGGTATGGGACTATATGAAAAAGACTTAAGGCCATCGCATCGAATACCTTTGGTTTTCTCATCTCCAATGGTTACTCTAACTATAGTAAAAAAATCGAGAGAAATACTACTAAAATATCAAATTACAAAGAATTAATAAAGAGATGATTGAAATTCTCAAAAAAAGAAAAAAAAAAGAGAAGAGGGGCGATAGGGAGACTTATTTTATGTAGAGAGCGATAATGAGGGAGAGCAGGAGAAAGTAGACATTGAGATACCAAACCCTCTTCGTGCGGCTTTTATAGGTAGACTAAATTTTGTAACACGATATTTCTTAAGTTTTTTAATCCTTGGGCCAATTTAATTTTATAACGTATATTTTTCTCGATTGTTCCATTCATGGGTCCAATTCAATTCTACAAAGATTATTTCTTAAATGTTTTGATCTTGTAACCTATTAATAATGGGGTGCAATTAGTGAAATTAATTTTACAGTGGATATCCCTTGGGAGTTTAAATCCAAAGTTTAATTTGATTTTATAACCTATATGCAAGTATTTGGATCCCCAAGTTAGATTCATTTTGGAAAGCTATTTGCATGGTTGTGCTCGATCCAAGCAAAATATTAGGTTGATATTTTTGAAGATTAAGCCTTTGCTTTTCATTGCATGCGTAGCTTAAAGCTAAAGTTGGTCTAATTTAACAATCTCTTAAAGCTTGGTTGAAGAAAATCTTATAGCTAAAACTAGCTAGTTAATCATTTAATTGAGTTTTTATGTTCATGGAGAATTGTTATTCACTCCAATAATCCTCCAAGATATGCAATTCCTAATAAGCCATTTCCATCACATGATATCCGAAGGCCATCAAGCTCATAATTTTCTGATCTAGTTAAAAACATTACCTTTATTCAAGCCTAATATCTCATATAGTTTTGAGTTCATATACAATTACTTAAGCTTTTAGAATTTCTTGACTTAATGGAAATTAAGTACAAATGAATCATTGATGGCTATTTTTAATTGGACATGCAGGTTTACTCTGTTTATCTATTGAGTTAGACTGGAGCAAAGTTGTAAAGTCAAATAAAATATAGAAAGACCAAATGCAAGCAATATTACAATCAAAAGTACAAAGTTCAATAAATAAGATTTGGACTAAGAAAGGATAAATCCAAGGAGTATAGTTGCATACCAACATACGTTTTAAAAAACTACTCTATTAGCAACAAAATAACTCCAATATGGTGCTTTAGAAGTGGGCTCTGCAAAGAACATTTAACAAAGTCTAAGAGGGGAAACCCATAATTCTAACTAGAACATACATTTTTGGATATAGACATATGTTGACTCTAAATTAGGTGCACTATTCCCTATGGAATGCTTTAATTGTTTAGAAAAATTTTGACTTGCGAAAAACTTCCTCCAAATTAGTATTCACTTTGTCAAATTTATTAAAGGATTTGAGGCTTGGATGCTGTATATGGCAGTCTTATGGACCATCCCCATTAGGAGGGATGAAAGAGTTTTTTAATCATAAATTAAACTTAATCATTAGGAGATTTTATCATAGATAACTCAAACCGATGGAAAGATTGAAATTCTATTCCTCATCCTAAGCAATCTTATCATTTTAATAAAATTTGTTGTCTTTGTTTCACTTAAAACAACCTCTTGTATCTTTTTTTCATTTATATATCTCATGAACTAAAATTATGGAAAATAAAGAAAAAGTAAAGGCTTTCCCTCCCAAGAATGTTGGCATCAGATTCTTTAATATTAATAAAAAAAACATAAATATTATAATTACATTTTCATCTATTTCCATAGTTCACATTGGTGTTACTTTACAATATTTCATATTAAAATGATCAAAAATTATTTTATGTGCTAGCTTTGTCTAAGTGGACTTGTGCTCCTCTTCAAGACACTTCCTCTATTTTTTTCAAGTAGAACTAGGTTTTTTATTTCAATGAGTGCATTTGGAGTGGTTGGAAATAGCTAGGGGCTCTATGTGGTTACAATGCCAAGTTAGGATGAAAAGATTAGTTGTTTATGGTGCTATTTTTTTAGTGTAGGTTAATCTTTACACATTCCCACAACGAGCATTTCTCCCCCTCCCCTTTTTTTTAAAAAATTAGATATCTTATACCATTCTTGTATAAATATATATATATATGATAATTAGAATACAAAATATCCAAAAATTAAGCAAGAGTAGTAATCAAGTTCCACAATATAGTCTCTATGTGGTTGGCCACATAGGTTGCCATAAATTAGTAGCACCATTGGCTTCTCTATAAACATATATCATCTCAAAAAAAGAGGATAGCCACCATTCACCAATAATCTTGTATTAGGAGATGAGGACTAGTCTCTATAGATGGCAACATTGATAACCACATAATAATTGTCAAGAGTCCCATTCTTCCAACAATTCTATAGTTGGGGATGATGATTAATCTCTATAAACGGCAACATTGATAACCACCTACCAATTATCAAGGAGTTCCTTTTTAGAAGGATATGAGAAGCTTTCAAGATTTTTGTAGTATATATCAGCCTCTTTCATGTAGCATGCAGTTTTGCCATCGGATTTATACTATATAATATTGGGCTTGACTTTCCTATTAGAGTACTACTTAAGTTCCTAATAATGAAACTCGTTCCATAGAAGGCACCTCTATTCTGTAGGCTACCATCAAACTTTGAAGAAATAAGAGGTGGTGGCTCGTAAAAGAAATAAGTTACTTGTGGGGACATAAAACCTACAAAGGAGCCACATATTTTTCCTACAATCAAAGATCACTGTAGGGTAACCATGTGATGAACTTCTAGGCTCGAAGGAGTCTTTTATGAGAATCAGTCGATCTGGAACTTAGAGTCATACTTTAGAAAATGAGATCGTTCTTAACTAGCCAAATGTGATAAACAATATAGCACATCAAGACAACCTTAGTTCTTCGCCCATCTCTAGAAGATCTTTCTTTAATAGCATGAAGGAAAGCATTAAGAAAGAGAGCAAGAATAGTAGATGAATCAGGGAGAGAGGCTTGCCTCCATTCCTGAGTCACCAACCAACACTCTAGAATAATATAAGAGATAGATTCCTTAACATCAGGACATAAATTATAGTAGTTTGGAATATGAAGACTACGCTAATGCAAAATAGCTTGACATGAGTATTAGTTCCACATGACTTTCCACATGAACAAAGAATAAGTAATATCGATGTGACAAGAATTTTATCCACCAACTTGATTATGAAGAACTGATGGATAGTGGATGGACTCCATTTTCTCTTACTGACAACCATATGATCCTACATAGTTAAGTCATGCAATAAACTGGTTTCAATAAGAATAAGATACAATATAAAAGGGGTGGATTCTATCCATGGATCATGAACCACATTAGTAGATGCTCCATTATCAATATATAATTTGAGGTTAGAACAAACAAGTGGAGCATAGGAGCAAATCTTCCTATTCGAGGGGTGGACCATCAATGAATTAGCCTCAACAAAGAGCAAAACCTCCTATATAGCATGACATTTCTCAATTAGTTGACATTAACAAGCCTTACGAAGCTCTGTATATCATTTTGTAATCTCCTCCCACCTTCAATATATGATGCAATGATAGAGCCAAAATAGAAGTCTCCCTCATCGAGCTAGAAGCCCTGATTTTTTTTTTCCTAAAAGATAAGGCAAAACTCCCAATTAAAATTGACTCCCAAGGCCCTCACCTCATGGAAAGCTAGAGAATCTATAATAAACATTGACTCTAAAACTCACCACACACTCCAGTGCCACCTCTAGTACAATCATTTGCCTAGGTTTATTACAATCTTCCTTTTTCTTGCCAACCCCTAGCATAGAGTAGCCAGATCCTAATCTTAAGCCAATGCCTTTGATCACTTGATCAACATTCCTACCCTATTGGACTATTGATGACCCCTCCCCATGCACCAATAACACACCCACCTTTGGACATTCTCTACCAAAATGCTCATTTGATGAACATAGAGCCCTTGCACTAATAGGAGAAGGCCACCATTGGCTTCTCCTTACTTTGATCTAAACTTTCTTTGCCTTTAAGGATGGTTACTATAATCTACATCTTTGACGACAATCAATATATCTATCAGAGAGAAATCAACAAGCCATAGGCCTTCCTCAAGTAGCTTATAGGGGAATGCCATAATTGCATTTTTTTTATAAATATGCTCTTATACAAGGCTTGTGAACAATAATTTTCATATAAGCGCCTTGTCTTAAAAGTTTTAAGAACTTATTAAGATCTTTGGTTGTCAAAGGTGATATGTTAATAAAAGATTTTTGATTCCCTATTTACTTAGGACTTGTTTGGTTTGCGGGACATGGAGGAGGGAAGTAGCAATTTCTAGGAAATGAGGAGCCTTCTTATTTGATTAGAGTTTTAGAAGGATAGAAAATGAAAAGGCTCTTTTCATGGAAAGACACTTTCCATATTTCATGAAAAATGAAAATTCATGGGAGAGATGAGTCTTGAGACTTTCTATAAGATGAAAATTGATGTATTTTTTTTTTAAAATATTCTTTTGTAAATATATGATTGTGGAGCATACAAATTCTTAAAAATACTATTAAAAATTATCCTTATAAATATTAATATAATATTATATTAATATTATCTTAATATTTATATTAATATAATATTTTTATTAATATTAGTATGATATTTATATTTATAATTAATATTTATACTAATATAATACTATATTAATCTTATATTAATATTTATATTAATAATATTAAAATATTAATATAATATTAATACATATATTAGTATAATAATATAATAAATTATTATGATCTAATATTATATTATAATATATTTATATTATATTTATATTATCTAATATTATATTATAATATATTAATATTATATTTATATTAATATAAATATAATATTATTATTTATATAAAATTTGAGAGTAAAAAGATATTGTCTTATATATATTAAGGATATAATAGATATTTTATATATTTTTTAAAAAAAGTAAATATTCAATTAAATATAAGCTACTTTAGAATATGCTACTTTCCCATGGTCAACTAAACATGCCAAAATCATATTTCTAGAAAGTTATTTCCTAGGAAGAAAAGTTCTTCCAGTGAACCAAATGAGTCCTTAGGGAAAATCAAAGAGTTTTTTTTTGTTTTTGTGTGTGTGTGGATGGGGTGGAGGGGGGAGAGAGCTTTTTGCATCTCATATTTATGGTCATATGTGCATTGGGAAGAGAGCTTTCTGCATCTCATATTTATGGTCATGTGTGCATTTTTAGTTACCAATTTTTGATGCTTTTTCTTGAACATATGGCATGCCTCTCATAGGGTTTAAAAAATTAGGATAGTCAAAGAATATATTGAAAGGCTTAGAAAGAAAGGGCAACATCTAATATTTAGATATAACACGGTACTAATTTAGAATTAGAGTATCGATAATTTTAATGTAACAACATAAGAAAATGGCTTATTCGGGCTCGAGACAACAACCTATAAAATGGTTTTATTGTGTAATGAATGTAAAAAATATTGCACATGAATTTCCATGCATTTATCCTACTCTCCTTTTAATTTATAGAATTAATTATCTTGTTCTCTTTTTTCCTTCAATTATGTCCGTCTAAAAATTGGATAACCAAGCCTACCTAACTAAAATAAAAAGATTTTTTTTTTGAAGAACCAAAAAAAGGATCTAGACTATACTCATTTGATACTTGTATTTAGTTATATAATACTACTACTCTACCCAAAATCTCACTTAAACAATCATATAGATAAACTAGAGCTTTTCCATTGGCCCCTTTGGACTAAAACTATCAAGTTTGCTAACTAGAGGACTTGATTGATTTGTCTTTTAAGCAAGATTTCTGAGTAAGTAAATAGTCTTCTTAGTAACATTTGTCCATTATTATCCATTAGCTTTGCAATCAAATGAATTATTACAAAATATTTGAGATATGATTTACATTCTTTTTTGTTTTAAATAGGAGAAGTCAAGAATTATGTTGCACATGAGCCAACATTCTCTCCCAACCCTTGTATTAATGTAACATGAAGGATATTTAGTAGAATAAAATAATTAGAATTAATTCACCCACTAAAGTGATGGGTGACCAACAATTTATTAAATGAAGATGATTGATACAACTCTCAATTCAACCACCAACCATCATGGTTGACTCTAGATTAAAAAATCACTGAAAAGATTACTCCATAAACAATAGCTAATCATCATGCTCGTCCTATATATGAAATCTATGTTTAGAAATACCACTAATAGCGTGCCATTAGGTTATGCTTGATTGATAATCTTTAAAACTAAACTTTAGTGCCTAATACCAATCTCCATTAGTAGAGTTATCGTGATCCAATGACATTCGGCAATTACACTCAATGCTTGGCAACATGATAAGGATGTTTCTAGGTCCCATATAAATTATTATAACCCTTCAAAACATAGATTGTGTGACTAAGTCATATAATTTAACTTATTATAAGTACATTTTAGCATACATTTCAGTTGTTGCTAGAGAAGAGAAGAGGAGAGAGAAAGGATGGTCAATGCTTCAATGGTTGGTTTGTCTTAATAGAAAAGTCCTACATTTTATAATAGATAAATATCAACACATTCTCCTATAAAATGCTATGTCAAGAGGGAATTGGCAACTCACACGTGTGTAGCATCACCTTGGGTGGAGCTAATATTTATGGTAGTTTAATAGTGGATGTCTACATATGATAACTACGATGAGCTAAGAAGAGTGGGTGTAGTGAACCACCGATTGTCTTATTCTTGATCGATTTTGTTTTTGAGTCTATCAAAATCAAAGGGAAGAGCAAGAGGGCCGATGTAGTGGGAGATGGAGACCATACATTACTTATATTTTTATTTGTATACCTATCCATGATGCAAAAAGAGATAAAAGAGAAATGAGGATGAGAAAAAAGAGAATATCATGAGGCATGTCATGTGGAGGGAACAAATCAATAGGTAACATGGTGTCATTAGGACTCGATCGAAACTTGATGGATGATGATATAATGCTGTATATTTTTTTGTGACATATTATGTATGGCCTATGCTTTTAAGTTTATACACTACTTTTTTTTTTAGATTTGTAAGTTTGTGCTTTGGTGCTAATCTCTAGCTCATGAACTTTTCTTCTAAGGGTTAGAGTCAACTACGTACGTGCTTTTATCTAAGAATAAGTTTGTAGCTAGTCGTATCTACATGAAGATGAAAGCTTATTAGATTGCTCCAAGTGGTGCCTTCTACTGCATGTGTTTTAATATTTTAAAAGAAGACTATATTTTTCTTAGCAATCTTGAAGAACTCATTCTAAACGGTTAGGAAATGGATATTGCGAGAGTCTCTACCTACCTTTACTTAAGATACATGTGGTTCACAGAAAGAGAATGTAGGAAGTATGATCAATGAAAAAATAAAAAAAAATACCTTAAGTTTGGTTGAAGTTTTCAAATGAGAGAGATAGAAAAATAGCTTTCTCATGGAAATAGGTTTACCATATCCCATGGGAAAGAAAAACATGTATGAGATATGGGAAAGCCACTTTCCATAAGCTAGGAATTATGATTTTTTTTCCCTTCAATGATACCCTTAAGCCATTATGATCTTCTTAATAGCTATTTTTAATAGTTAATCTTAGACTATTAAAAATTACCACAATATAAAGAAATTATGATAATTTTAATATAAAAAATATATTAATAGCCATTAATAATTATCACAATAGAAATAATTTTTTAACTATTAAAAATTATCAAAACTCTAAAAACTCAACCTCTAAAATATTTTTAATAGTCTATTTTTTAATTTATTATTAAAATTACCATAATAGAAATAATTTTATAACTATTAAAAATTGTTAGAACTCTAAAAACTCAATCAATTAAATATTTTTAATAGCTATTTTTAAATTATTAAAAATATATTTTAATATTTTTAATCTAAAATATTTTAAAATAGCCATTATAAATCTATTATGAATTGTGGTAATTCTAATAGTTAGATAAGTATCTAAATATATTTTGAATTATTAAAATTTTAATGGTTAAAATATTTTAAAAATAGCTATTAAAAATATATTATGATCTTTTTGGTGTTGAAACTTCAAAATCTCTAGATGTTGGTGTTCCAAGCATTTGATTCTAAAAATTGTGCATGTGATTTTTTTTCTTTGTAGTCCCTTTGTTAAGGGTATAGCAGATATTTAACATAACTTTCATAGAAAAATAGATCCACAACCAAACATAAATCATTTTGTAAAGTGTATTTTGTATGCCACTTTTTCATGATCAATCAAATATACAAAAATCATTTTTTCAAGTATTATATACACATGTATCAGCTTCCTACAAAAAATATATTAGTGTGGTAAAATTCTTTTCATAAACCAAATAAGTCCTTAATGTTAAATCAAAGAAAATGTTCCCATGGCTTCTCTCCTGCATTGACGGTATTATGCAATTTAGTCAACTATACTATCATATAACTTTTAGAAATAAATTTCTATTGGAATATATTGAAGGATGTAATAACGGTTTATCTCTAATTTTAACATCAACTATTGTAATGTGAACTGGTTGAACTTAATTCATGGTATAGTGCCTTCCTCTTCATTTATGGGCCATCCAAAATATGCATCTATTAGTAGATGCCTGTCTTTGCTATATGAAATATGTACATGATAGATCTAATAATTTTGGAGACTTAGAGAGACTTTAGTCTCCCCCACCCCATCTTATAGCATATGCTCAGTCGAAGAGTTTGATTATTAAAATCATGCTACATTAAAATAATGCATAAAGTATAATTATTATGCAAGGGCTTTGGTAATTGGAGTCTAATCTCACATGGCCTAACTTAATCATTAATTTATATAAAGATATAGTTTCACTAATCAACTCTCCGAAAGGAATAAATTGAAGAGTGCACCAACTAAATTTGTCTCTCATATAATTGCATCCATTCATATTTCTTCTCTATAGTTCCGATCAAGTACACCATACACGAATTCTAAGTTCACCATGTACGAGATACTATATTAGCATGGTTGTACGATTGATCTAATTGCATCCTATTTGCTCACAAGTGTTTGTGTTACTGCTCATTATAATTAACATTAGTGTGTTAGAGGAAATAATGGAAGTCCATGTTATTAGGCGGGAAGAAAATTGGAATGTAAGGTAAGAAATACAGTAACAGTAATATAATTAGAATAAAGAGTCAAGAGGAGAGATGGTGTAGATAGACATGATACCCAATGCATGAAAGACTACGTACTAGCAACGTGAATGATGCTGTACTTTAGAATCCACATGGATGCGCTAGTGGAGGAAACGGTACAATGGATGCACGCGCGCCCATGTTTCTCCCACCCGCACCATCCTTCCTTGGAACGGAATTTTTTCCTGCTCTTAAAATACTCTGACGGTGCCTAGTCTCTTCTGCATCTCTATAAGCGGATTTGACTTGCTCCGAATCCGATCCCAAGACCTCATAAGCCTCCTCCTGCTCGCACCAAAACCCCCACCCTTCTACACTCTCTCTGCCACCGCCTGCTCGCTTTCTTTGCATTAATATCTACTTATTTTCCTTTTTATATATGGTTTTGTTGTCATGATGGATGGCTTTAAACCGAGCGGGTTAATTTTCATATTTCTTTGATTGATTAGATTAATAGTAGTTTTTGGAACTTAGTTGCAATCCAGAACTATGAATTTAGCTCACGTACTACATATATCTTATTTCAATCTGATTTTTCGGTCTTAAATAGATATGAATCTGTAAGCTCGGTGGGAGGGCAGCGGGTTGTCTTTTGTTCTTCTTTGTAGTCAGCCATGGAGGGGCCAAGGAAGAGTGGCTGGAGCTCAAAAAAAGGTGGTGGTAGCAACGATGATCGGAGAAAACAGAAGGCAAAGTGTTCGAGTAGCCTAAAGCTGATGATGTCGGAGGAAGCAACAACCCAGCAGTGGACATCGGTTAATGAGGAGGCATTGGCGGCATCCCTCCAACCCCTCAAGAAGATCAGGAGCCTGGATCGAATCTGTCATTCTCCTTCCTCCTCCGACTCCAATCCCATTTCCTCTTCTTCTTATTCCAACTGCTCCAGTCTTGTTTCTTTCTCCTCTCGGCATATATTTCCCATTGCCCATGCTAGTCCTCGACACATCTACTCTTCCCCTTATTTTTGGTTCCCGTCAACAGCCACTGCAGCAGATGATTTCATTTGCATGCGATAACCCCTACCACGAGCTGGGAGCTCATGCTTATCCTCCTCCTACTCCACTCCTTGCTGGGTCCCAGGAGAAACTCCTTCGATACCGGAGCAAGGCCCTAAACTTGATCCCTTGCGGTGCACATGAACCGTCCGATGCTGTCGACTGCCTCGAACCCCACCAAATTGTACCGAGGGGGTGAGGCAGCGGCACTGGGGGAAGTGGGTGGCACAGATTCGCCTCCCCCATAACCGAACCCGCTTTTGTCTCGGCACCTTCGATACCGCTAAGGATGCCACCCTTGCTTGCGACCGTGAGGCATTCAAGCTCATGGGGGAGAATGCAAGGCTGAACCTCTTTCTTGGTAAGCGGTGTGGTGGTGGTGATCGGGCTTCATGCTCTTCCTCCTCATCCTCCACTCTTGCCACTCCAGGTGAAGCCCAGGCACAAACCCAACACCACTTGCAACACCAGGTCGGCCGACCTCTTGATGGCTATCATAGCAACATTCAATTGCAGTACCCGTCCGTGCCGATTGTTTCCCCTGAGATGGCAATGATCAGTGCCGAGAGCAGTTGGAGCAAGCCCGTGGTTTTCTCATCAGATTTATGCAAGCATCCACCGATTCGATCGATGGCAGCACCCAAATTGGTGTGGTGGGTGGGGAGGCTGAGGAGGCATGGTTCGGCAGTTGGGGTCCATAGAGCTCTGCATGGGATGATGTTGATGGAGCAAATGGCCTGCTCCTCCAGTCCCACCTCGCGACCATTGCTCAGCCCGAGATGGATAGCTCTAGTGCCACCGCAACAACGCAATCGCCAGCAGCAACAATGGCATGCGAGGATGTACCCACATCTTCTTCTCCCAATCCTTCTCACCCTCCTTCCATGTTTTTGTGGAAGGACTCCTGGTTGGCTCTCACTTTTTTATTTCTTTTTCCTCCCTCCCTATATATTTCCACCTGACATCATGCATGGTTTTAGAGAATTTTAGAGGATGTATTGTACCCGACCTATTTAATTAGGGAAAGTTCAATGGTTGTAGTTTTTTATAACATAGCCCGTGACGTTAAGAATCTTCTTATTTGCAAGTTTTTGCTGGTTTCAAACTTTCTTTTGCCTCAAAACACTTAATTTACCTATGATCCTTGCTTTTGGCTATGTTTTTCAAGCCACAACGTATATAGCAGGGTCGCGAGTTCTTGTCTTCAGGCTTTCTCCTCTTGTCTACCCTTTTTCTGGGACCAAGCCCTGAACCAAGTGCCTAACGAATGCTCAAGATAAATCATGCAAGGATGCAAAACTACTGATCAAATCATAATTATTTTAGAGCAATAATAAAATTTTCTTAATTCTTAAAAAATTAATGTAATAGAGACTCAGTTACATCATTCTCATAATCAAAGTAACAAGGATCATAAAGTTTCAACCAATTATTATCGTTCAAATCAAATAAAAATCCTAAAATAACTAAACAAAATTAAACTAAACCAAACCAAACTAAAAAGTCCATATGATACGAATATCTTCAAAAGGTGTAGCGCACTCCCCCAAGTTCCAGGCAAATCAAAATTCTGGATTTGAAAATAAAAAAAAAAAGAATAATAAGCTACCAACCCTATAAGTAACAAATACTTTAGAGTAGGATCTAACAGATAATAAATCAAATATAATTTATAATGTATTATTGATTGCATAGAACTTTTATTTTTATCAAATGTTAAAAATAATATATCATCTCTCTCTCTCTCTCTCTCTCTCTCTCTCTCTCTCTCTCTCGAGTACACTTTACCCCACTAATGCTAAATTCAATGTTTGGCTATGGTCACGTAATTTAGTGGCATAGATGAGAGAATATATAGTGGATATTACATAAGGATGCCCAATAACTACAATTCTAATCATTAATAGCTCGGTACTGAATCTAGTTTCTTAGATTATAAGTCAATAAGATCAATGAATAACCTCCGTTAGTAAGGACAGATCATAGCCATGCTAAGAATATATGCATATAAAATTAATTATACAAATCACCCAATCAAACTTTCCAAATCTAATGCTCAAAATAGATCATGCATTCAAAAAAAAACTTCTTTAGAAAATAGCAAATATATATTATATTCTTATTTTATTTTCAAACAAAATAATTAGAATAGTAATAATAACATGCATGGTCCATTTCATCAAATAAAAGGTAGAGATCCTAAAAAAAATTAATAAATTAATAATAATTTACCATAGATCATTTAGAAATATAGATTGAAGCAATAAGTTACTTACACATTTCCTCTTTAATTTCCACTTTAATTAAGTAGGTTAGCTGCACCTATCCAAGGTCACTAAAATTCAATTAATTTTATCTTAGTAGCCAAGTAAAGTTAAAATTAAGGTACCACTGGAAAACGCTTTATGCTTGACAAGGATGGAGGATGATACGACTAGCCAAATGGTAGGACCTAACAAACTAGTCGGTCTGGTCAAGCTAATTTCTTTTGATTATAAGTTAGATTAAAATACAAGTAGCTTAATAGAGATCAAGAACAAGCAAACCTAGCAATATCCTACAAGGACCAATGTGGAGATTGGCACATTGCATGGTAGCCATAGTTCAAGACCTTTTTATCAAGGTTGTAAGCGAGAGACCCTTTGGAGTCACTTGCTAACTAGAAAAAAAAAAGGAGATCTGAGAAGAGAGAGAAAGAATAAGATATAAAATAAGAGAGAGAAAAACTAGAAAGAGTTGTATCATGTGCCTGTTGGTTGAAGGTCATAGTTAGCGACCATTGCAGATGGTGGAATTAGGCTAATATTGGAATTAGGCTAGTAGTTGATAATGGAGGACTAAATAAAGAGGGCCAAATTAAGAATCAAAATAGGGTAGGGATAGGGCAAAATAGGGGTATTTGATTAGAAATTAGAGGGAATGAGGTCGTAAGACAACTATAGATAGTAACTGAAGGACCGATGATAGGTGGCAATCATGACAATGCTAGTCTAGGCCCCTCCCTACGAAATTCAATCAAGATTCTACAAGGAGTTTGGGACCCTCTTGTTGGGTCCACTGAACCACTTAGTGAGAGAAAGAGATAGGAAGAGAAATGAATTATTTTTTTTCATTTTTCTTTCTTCTTCTTCTTCTTCTTTTCCTTCTTTTCTCTTAGAAAATCAAGCAAAGGAGCTAGATCTTCGAGGAAAAAGATAGAGGAAGGATGGAGGTGGTAAAAGTATGTGGTGATATTACAGCCAAAAGGCTAGTGGCTAGGCATAGTGACTGAACGGTGGCTAGGCATAGTGACTGAACGGTGGCTAGGTGGTACTCTAAAAGGAAGAAAAACAAGACTTCCAATTAGGGGTTCAATGCATCAAAGATTGGCAACAAGGCTGACTAGAGTCAGCAGCCTAGGGCAAGGATTGACATAGGGATGACTTGGTGTGGTTGTGGATTAGCGATCGGAGCTATAATAGAACCCAAATCACTAGTGAACAATGATAAGAAGTAAAAGAAAATATGAAACATAGCATCTTTCATACTTGACAAAAATCCGGCGACTTCTCAACCAAAAACCATGATTCTAGGACTTAGAAAGATGTGGAGGAGGATTAATTATAAAAGACATGTTGAACAAATATTGATTTTAATAATGCCAAAATATTTGAGTACAATTGATACTAATGCAAGCTTGAGAGAATAATGGTAAGATTTTTTATGATGCTCAAAGGTTATACATAAAATTAAGAAGTCCTCTTTAAAATAAGTATAGATAATATTTTCCAAAGATTTTGACCAATATTGTCGGAAGAAAAGAGTGGACCCCTAGTCATTAAGACTCGACCCCTAAATATACATAGGCTTAAATAAAAGGCAAACATTTATTTGAGACGTTCATGAGCTGAACCAGGTATCAGGAGTCGACACTCCTAAAGAAAATTGGCACATTCGATGAGCCGGCCCCAATATAGTATGAGTTGACACCAAAATAGTCTTAGGATGCAAATAGAGAGCCTTAAAATTTGGACATTTTATGAGTCGACCTTAGAATATGATGAGTCAACCTAAGCAAAGCAGGAGCTAATCCCAATAGGATATGAGTCAATCCAAAATACTCTCAAGATAAAGATAGAGAGTAGTAAAAAATGGTCTGTTTCCGAGTCTACCTTAGCACTTCATGAGTTAACACCAAGATGGGATAAGTTGACCCAAAGTTCAGTCGAGTTGACCCCTAAACAGCCATAGTTAAAACACTACTAGAAATTAAGATATTAGCGATGGCGATTAGCGATGGCATTTTTGCTGTCGCTAATAGTAGATATTAGCATCGATATTTTTGCCATCTCTAATAATACTTTTTATTGACAGACTTTGATGATGAATTTTATGCCCCATCGGTAAAAGTATTATCGATGGTGGTAGTGATGGCAAAGCCATCGCTATAGTTATTAGCGATGGCTGTAGTAATGGAAATATAGTCGTCGCTAATACTAACCCTAAAAGCCTTCTATCGATTTTTGACTTTTCATTTTCGCTCGTCTCGTTGTTGCCCCCTCTTTCCCCTACCTCCGATCCTTCTCTTTTTTCTGCCGTCAGATCTCGCTTCTGTAAGCCCCTGGTTACCAAATCTCACTTCTTTGAGCATCTGATCATCGGATCTCACTTCTTCGAGCCTCCAATCATTGGATCCTACTTTTTCGAGCCTCCAGCCTCCTCCCACCTCCTCGAGCCCTAGGCTATGAGCCCTCAGCTATCTCTAGCCTCCCGAGCCCCTAGCCGCTTTCTCGAGCCACCGGCCCACCTCTCTCTAGCTACCTCGGGTCTCTCTCTTTCTCCTATTGTTAGATCCAGCTTTTTTAAGCTGTCGGCTGCCTCCCCAAGCCTCGAGCCCTTGGCCCACCTCCCCGAGCCCTTGGCTTGCCTCCTCCTGACCACCTTTTCAAGTTTCCAGGCCTCCCCAAGCGCCCGGCCTGCCTCCTCTTGATTGTCTCAACAAGCCCCCGACAACCTCCCCGAGCCTCCGGCCTGCCTCCCCCCTTCTTTTCCCTGCCTTCCTCTTTCCTCCCCACCTCCTTCTCCTGTTATGCAATGCTGTCTCCTGCTACATAGCACAGCCTGCATGCTATAGTGCCATCTTCGTGGGTTTGATGAGTATTAGTGACGGCCGCGGCAATAGCTACATAGCGGTGGCCAAATGCCGCAGTACGTTTCGACCATCCCCATTGCAATGATGTCCTTTACTTAAAACCCAATATTTTAAAAATTTTAAAAATATTGCATTGCATATAATAATAGACCTATCTTTTGATTAATGTATATATTCTTTGGCATCCATACATTTATATATTTTTGTACAGATGAAAGAATTATGTATATTAGTCAATTGACTGTCCAGTTTGGATAGTTTAAGAGTTATAATTAATTTTATAGATAATTATAGTAATCAAATAGTATATTGAGAGTTCGAAAAAATTTTAGATAGTATTTTTTTTTAGTTCTCTTCATACATCTTCAGTCGTATGAAAAAAACTAAGAAAAAATACTATCAAATTTTTTTTTAGCTCCTATTGCATATAATTTGATTACTATAATTGATCAATAGAATTAATACAATTTCTGAATGGAATAGGACCTTCTATACCTATTAGTTGATGGTAGGATGCATTTATTATGTAAGCCATTTTAAATGATAAAATATTTGGTAAGTATTTTATCTTGCATTCATATATGCAAAATCCTTAAATAGTGTGCTATGGACCGTAGTTGGATGGATCATCGAGTAGTCGATAGAATGATTTTTGTTGAATATAAGGAGGGTATCAAGTACTTCTATGATTATGCTTTTAGAAATATTGCACTCTTAATTCAAGGATAGGCTCATTGTCCTTATAAGAGATGTGTTAATAAAGAAATACTTAATAGGGATAAAATAATTAATTATCCATTTATATAGAAGTAAATTTATGCTAAACTATAAGTATTAGTACGTGCATGGGGAGACATGAAAGACAATCACAAGGGTTAGAAGTCATCAGTAGGATAGAAACATAGATAGAATAGTAACATGGTTATGGATGCGACTGGTCCTGAATTTGACGTTGATATGGAGGACAATCCAGAAGCTAGTAGCGGCGAATTCTATCGTATGCTAAAAGATGTTGATGAACCACTATGGTCAGAATATGTAATACACACTGAATTATAAGATGTGTCAGAGTTGTTGAACTTGAAGGCTGAGTCACGATCAATTATTATAATAGCATGATAGCAATAATAAAGAAGATGCTACCGAAGGATGAGGAGTTTATTGGGAGCTTCTATGCTTAAAAGAAAATGGTGAAAATGTAGGCATGGGATACGAGAAGATAGATGCATGCCATAATGATTACATGCTTTTCTACAAGGAGGACCAACTAAAGAGTTTATGTAACGTGTATGGTGAAAATCAATTTAAATCGAGGTAAGAGGGTAGAAATCAGAAAGACACACCACATAAGATTTTTTGATATCTTTTCCTCACTCTTAGACTTCGAAGGCTCTACTTGTCCAGGAGTACTGTCGGACATTATTCGTCGGATAGTGAGGCATGGAAGAAATTTGATGTTTGCTATCCTTTATTTGCTCAAGAATCATGTAATGTCCAACTGGATTTGTCTACGAATGGATTTACACCATTTATTCATGCAGTAGCCTCTTATTTTAATATTAACTAGTCTTTATTGCTCCATACGATCTGTCACCTAGGATGTACATGAAAGAACCACTACAAGAAAAGAGCCATTTTTGAGGGATTTTTTGAGGAAAAAAAATCCATCAAAAATTTATATTTTCGATGGATTTTGATGGAAAAAAGGTCATCGAAAAAACCCTCCTCGCAAATTTTTTTGAGGGATTTTATTTTTCAATGGATTTTTCGATGAAATTTTTTCTTGGAAACTTCTTATGGATTTTTCGAGGTAAATTCTCTGAAGGATTTTTTGAGGGAATATTTTTGAGGGAGTTTCTGAGGGAATCTTTCTGAGGGAGTTTTTGAGAAAAATTCTTTGAGGAATTTTCTGAGGAAAATTTATCGAGGGACTTTCCAAGGGAATCTTTCCGAGGGAGTTTCCAAGAAAAATTCTCTGAGGGATTTTTCGAGGGAAATTTATTGAGGGACTTTCCAAGGGATTTTGCGAGAGATTTATCGAGGGATTTTCTGAGGAAAATTTATCAAGAGATTTTTTAAAAGAATCTTTCTGAGGGATTTTTCTAGAAAAAATTTTTGAGAGATTTTTTGAGAAATTTTTCAAGGGATTTTTTAAATTTTTTAAATGACTTTTTAGTATTTTTGAAGAAATTATCCCTTGCTAAATAATTTTTTGAGGAAAGAATCCCTTGCAAAATGACTTTCCAAGAAAAAAATCCCTTGCAAAACATCTTTTCGAGAAAAATATCTCTGGCAATATTTAAATCAAATCATTAGAAAAACTTGAAATATCCTTTTTTTTTCAATACACCTGGTGATATATAAATAATCCATATAATAATAAATTCACATTCATAAATATAGCATGTTAATCCTAATAGAAAATCATAGTCATCACAAAAAAAAAAAATGGCCATCATATCCAAAAGTATCATAAGTATCAAAATCATAATAGAAGTTCCAAGAAAAGCATCATCCTCATCATATCCAAGTTCATAACAAAAGAAATAAATATCATCATTCCAATCATAGTAAAAAAAAGAAAATCATAAGTGACCATCCTCCTTCTCCTGATCATCATCATCATCCTCATCACAATTATCATTTGCAGAAGTAGCAGCTAAAGGCGGTACTGAAAACACATGCATCTTCTCCATCATAAGATGCATGAACTCCTCCATACGAGAAACACGAGCAGCTAAGTCATTATTTTGGGTAGCTAATTCACTATTCTGGATTGCTAATTGATTATTCTGAGTAGCTAACTCCTCATTTCGAGCAGATATAGTCTCAAACATACTATAAATCTTTTCTTGCTCCTGAATCCACTTCTCAGAGACTCATGAGAATGTGCGGCCAGAAGATGAGGAGCCTGTCAACAAGCTAGCCTGTGATCCAAGTCCATAAATCTGCCCCCTGTTCACTCCAACTATTTCTTTCCATATATGCATCATGGATAGCTGAGGCTGCTGCTGTGATGATTTTGCGCTATCCTCTCTGGTCGAGCTCTGACTTGATTGCACCTCTTATCACTTCTGTGTAAAACTAATTTGCAAAAGACATTAAATACAATGAGTTAAATATACAAATAGTATAAATATATAAATTATAATTTTTTGAATACTTACATATGCTGTCTTTGTTCTCTTATTCACCTACTGATTGTCATTCTTTTTCTTTTGATGGGTGTGTCTGAAAAGCTCATCCAATGTAAGTGTCTGGTGCAACTTCTATGTCTGAATTTCATGACACACAACATTAGCAACTTCAAAAAATAAAAGTTATATTAATAATAAGTAGATAAAGAATAAGATGCATTAACAATAAACAAAAAAAAAGTATCACAAAGAATAAATCAATATCAATCTTGTAGCATGGTCGTTAATACTGATAGAACCACCAGTGTGAAGTGGAAAGCCTAATCCATCGTAATCGGATGCATGATTCTTCTTATTCTTCTGACTTTTGGCTTTGAACTCATCACTATCCCAATATTTTCATAGCTTCTACCATACACCCTCCCCAATCTAATTTGGCTTGCAGTCACGATTTTCACAAGGCTTATTAAACATATCAGTAAGACGATTTGAACCACGATGCTCCCAATTCCTCCAGATATGTTGCTCATTCTTTGGATCCCATTGAAAATTTTTCTACAAAAAAATAAAAAATAAAAAAGTTCAGTATCAACAAAATATATAGATATTTTAAATCAAATATAAGCAAACAAAAGCATCTAATAAACTTAAAAATATTCTTGCCTCAAACTCATGAAACCACATGTCTCGTGTCCTCTTTGGAATCTTCTTTCATGAAGAGTAAGGACCATCATACTTGCTTTTAAAGATTTCAACCAAAGCACGGGTCACCATATGGTTATCATTGAAACTATATCGATAAATAATAGTCAAACAATCATGTATATTTATTTCAACTGAATAAGAAAGTATAACGAACTAAATATTATATAGTTTTATCCATAATCACTTGGAATTAATAGTGCCTTCTCTAATGTTTGTGTGTGTAAACCCTCTTGGCTAGAAGTTATAGTGGCAGAAGTGTGCATAGGTTGGATAGGAGGTGAGTGCCTAGGTGGAACCATAGTATGGGAAGAGAAAGAGCTGCAAGTAGGGCTAGGTGTGTGTGGCATGGTATTTGCGTATTGAAAATAAAGTAATGGATATGTAGGAAATGATGGTGGCATAGTGGAGGAAGAGGGTGTGATAGTAAAAGTAGTGGGAATGGAAGGTGGAATAAAATCAGAACATAATGGTTGAATAGTAAAAGCTCTTGAGATCATAGTAGGAAGATGTGGTAGAATAGGATGAAAAGGAGGCAGCATGGTTGAAGAGGATGGTGTAATAGGAGAGGAAGATTATGTGACAATGGTAGAAGGTGGTGAGTGAAGCATCTAAGGGGCTATAGTGGTTAAGGATAGTGGTAAGTCGATCATGGTTATAGTGGTTGCACGAGTCTTCTTTAGTCGAGAAGTAGATGACTTTTTCTTCCCCTTTCCAACTCGGTCTGAAGGTGACATCTGTTAATGCACAACAATGTAAATGTAAAACAAACCAAATATCAAGTATTGATTACAACTACCTAAATATAAAACAAATATCAAGTAAAGATTATAATAACATATATGTAAAACAAGTATCAATAATATTAAATAAGCATATATACAAACAAGTTATCACCTATTAGCAAAAAAAAAATAAAAAAATTACTCATAATTACTCATCATTATCCTCATTGTCATCTTCATATTTTTTATTGCTTTCTGCATCATCAGTGAAATATTCTTCTTCTTCATCTTCCTCCTCCTCCTCTTCTTCTTCTTCCTCTTCTTCTTCAATTTCCTCTTGATCTTCTTTTTCTTTATCATTAATGGTGCCTTGAAGATATGCATCAATCTCCTTAAATAATTTCTCACTGTCTCGTAAATTTTCAATGGACTTATTATCATCTATTGCATTGACTCCAGACATCTTCTCATCTTGAAAAGCCGCTCCAAAATATGGTCATTATCTACTCGACCTCTTGGTCTTGTCATGATGACCATCCACCAATCTACCTTATCTCTTATCCTCCTAGGATAAGATAAATAATATACTTGCACCACATGTTAGGCAAGAATGAATGGATCAAACTTTGGATATCTTCTATGATATTGAATCTCAACGATATTGTATTGTTTGTGCACTTTCACCCCATGATTTATAATAGAATCAAACCATTTATGGTAAAATATTACTATCTTTTTATCATCTTGACTTAGATACTATAACTCCACCACCTTCTTAAGAATACCATAGAAATCACTTTCACTTTCACTATCACTATATCCTCTGGCCTTAACACACACTCCACTATTGATTATTTTTTTGCCCTCACTGTATGCATGTGTGTGGAATTTGAATCCACTAACAAAATACATGGGCCATGTTTTTACCACTCTCATGGGACCCCAGGCTAAGTCATGAAAGTGTTGATTTCGTATTATACTACATGGATTGTGCACTTAATCATAAATTGCAAAAATAATGTATTAGTACATATATTTCACATGAACAAAAAATTTCTATTGGCACAAGCAGGAGTTAAAGCTTACATAATCTTTAAATCATGATGCAAATGAAGCCTCAATCCTTGTATCTATCTGAGCATCACTAAGATGTCCATGTGTGGAAGCATGTACATACTACACAAACATACTAAAATATCATGTTGTATTAGTTTTGGTGGATTTATTAATTAAGTATAAAGTTCTATATAGAGTTAAGGAGGATTCGATACTCACTCAAGATATGGCTTTACTTCATCATAGTTTAACAACACATATAATGTTGCAGCAGTAAGCTCCGTATCATTCAAATATCGAGTTCTACACTGACCAGATGGATGGCCAAAGTTGCTGAATATTGAAAGAGTTGGTTGGCACCTTATTTCATACTCTTTCCTATCATCATTTTAATTAGCTCCAACACCCATAATATATACATGAGGCTCAAAATAATACGAACAAAAATAAGACGTCTCCTATGCTAAGTATGCCTCACATATAGAGCCTTCCATGCGAGCTTTATTCTTAACCATTTTTTTCAATTTATTAAGGAACCTAAGAACATAGCAATATTATATGTTACACCATGTGATATGAAAGATTATATGGATAAAAATTTAAAATAAATATTAAAATATTATTCTTTATCTTTCAAATAAATACATCCATCTGTATTGAAGAGGTCCACAAACTTGTGCTTCATATGGTAGGTGAATAGGTAAATATTCCATTGAGTCAAAGAAACTAGGTGGAAATATATGTTCCAACTTACATAAGATGATAGGGATATTGTGTTCCATTTATATTAAATCCTCCTCCCATAGCACAGTTGAGCATAAGTCTCTAAAAAATATACTCAACTCGATAAGAGGCTTCCATATTGGTTCCGGTAATGCTCTAAATGTAATAGGCAATAAGCATTCCATAAATATGTGGCAATTATGACTCTTCATCCCAAATAACTTGCCTTCATTCATGTCCACACATCTACCTAGATTTGAAGCATATCCATTGGGCATTTTCAACCCTTTTATCCATTCACAAATAACTCTTTTTTGGTCTAATGTGAAGCTAAAATTAGCTTTTGGTTTCACGACCTTCCCATTAGGTAACTCATAGAGCTCTAAATCTCGGCGCCTACAATATTCTTTCAAGTCCATTCTTACTTTAACATTGTCTTTTGTTTTATTTTTTACATCCATAACAGTATTAAAAACATTGTCAAAAATATTTTTTTCTATGTGCATGACATCTAAGTTGCATCAAATTAAATTCATCTTTCAATATGGTAATTTCCAGAATATACTCCATTTTGTCCAATTATGACTTTCTCCATATCCACGAAATTTACATGGACCTATTTCAGTCATTGTGGGATATCCACGAACTTTTTTCCATACTTGGTCTCCTGTTAATCTGAGAGATGGCTCTGATCTATCAACTTTATTTTTTTGGAAGGCATCCTTATTTCTTCTAAACATATGATCAAAAGGCAAGAACTGATGATGACAATCAAACCATGTATTTTTACCCCCATGCCCCAAACGAAAAGCTTTCGTTCTCTCCATACAATAAGGACATGCTAAGTTTTCAATTGTATTCCACCCTGATAACATGCCATATGCTAGAAAATCATTGATTGTCCACATTAAGATAGCCCTCATGAGAAAATTTTGCTTTCTTGAAATATCATAAGTAACTACACCCTCGTTCCACAGAACTTTTAATTCATTTATCAATGATTGCAAATACACATCTGTCATCATCTTCGGATTATGTAGTCCAGGAATGAGCAAGGTTAAAAATATATATGAAACCATCATACATATATCAGAAGGCAGATTGTAAGGCATAACAATTACTAGCTAATAGGAGTACGATGATGCAGATAGACTATATGGAGTAAAGCCATCAACACATAAACCAAGTCTCACATTTTTTGGCTCTAATACAAAATCAGGATATGCATGTATGGTCAAAATGTTTCCATACTTCTCCATTTGATGGGTGGCACAAAACACCCCATTCTCGTTTATTCTCATAATGCCATCTCATGTGTCCAGTTGATCTATTCGAGACATAAAGCCTCTTAAGTCTAGGGATGAGTGGCAAATAATGCATCCTTTTATAAGGTACTTGTCTATGATTCCCACTTCTCATCCTGCCTGGCTTGTATCGAGGATGACCACAAAACTTGCAATCAGTTAAAGACTCATCATCCTTGTAATACAACATACACTCATTGAAGCAACAGTCTATTCTTTTAGCAGATAGGCCAAGTTTTGAAACTAGCTTCTTTGTCTTATAGAAGTCAGAAAGTATTAGATTATCGGGAGGACTTATCTCTTTCATAAACCCCATAAATTGATTCAAACAATGTTGAGATATGTTATTATCAGACTTTATACTCATATCATTTTAATCACAACTAATAACTCTGAGTGATTAGTACAACCTAACCACAGCGGTTATTGTGCTGCATGCAGCATCTCGTAAAACTTTTTAGCTTCCATATTTGGAGTCTCCTCCACATAACTTTGAGCATCCCTATTCTAATAAGCATCCATATTGCTATTATAAACATCTTCAAAATTGCCAGTAGCATCAAAAATCATGACTTCATATCTTCTGATTTACTCATTATTGCCCAATTGATTATCACTAGGAGTACTAAATTGAGCAGTACTTGAACCAACAAACTGCGTTTGATCAACACCATAATTCATAGTTGGTTCATATTCCCCATGTTCTATCCAATACCAGTAGTCAGGTTTGAAACCTTTTTTTATAAAGATGTATCTTCACTTCCTCTACAATTAGATACTTTGTGTTTTTACACTTGAAACAAGGACACCAAATTTTTTTCTCACTAAAAAATATAGGTTGTTGGCATGTAAAGTGAATAAACCATTCTACCCCCATTAGAAGCTCATCTGTATAACCCTTTCGATCCAGTAAAAGTCTATTATACATCCAATTATCTACCAAAAATATAACACATAAGATAATTAATAGCAAACATATAAAATATGATAAAAATAAGATAATAAGCATAGTGTTCTAACTTCTAAGGAAGAACAATTTAACTTTTATATAAAGAAGAATAATTTAACTTCTAGGAAAGAATAATTTAACTTCTAAGAAAGAATAAATTCATAAGGAGGTTTACCATAACATCTAAAAAACTCTCTAAAAATCCATTCCAGAAAGAAATTTCATCCATGAAACATCAACGATAACTGGGTAACCATAAATGAATGCTCTAGAGTTTAACCCCTCCAAAAAGCAAAGAGGCAAAATTTTGTTAACAAAAATGCCATCTCATCTCCTCCATTGGACCAAAATAAGAATGCTATCCTTGTATACCAACAAATACAAAAATATTATTTGGATGAGCATTATTTCCATATTATTTATATGGAAATACCTTAGACTACAAATAATAAAAATAAATAAAAAGATTGAAATAAATTTTTTTTCCATTTCTAGAATATTCGAACAACTTATTCAAGACCTTCCAACAACTTAGCAAGGTAACTAGATTATTCAAAACATATCTTTGTTAGATAGCAATGCCGGGGCTATCCAATTTATAAGAACAGAGTTTCGAACATAAAAAATTGCTGTTCTAAAATAGCCTGCTCGTTGAGATATATTGATGATATCTGAAGAGAAATCCAAACAACAAATATAATTTTAATAATCTACAATAGCATCAAAGCAGTAAGGAACTATAGCCATGAGGAACAAGATGAAGTATGTTGGGGATAAACCCCAATCCTACCGAAGTCCAATTCGATGCTCAGCCTAATACAACCGATGGCCACGAAAGAGCTTCAGCAGACTGATCTTAGTCAAACTGCTTCAACTGACCGAACTCCTCAACGGTCAAGCTCCTTCGGACTCTCAGTGGTTGGGCTTTAGCCGAACACCTCAGTGGTCGAGCTCCTTCGGACTTCCAACGGTCGGGCCTTAGCCGAACTCCTTCAGTCGGCCGAACTTCACAGTGGTCGAGCTCCTTCGGACTCCCAACGATCAGGTCTTAACCGAATTCCTCAGCAGTCGAGCTTCGATCGGACTTCCATGAGAGCTGAACTTTCTCCGCGCTCTTCCAGCCAGACGCCTACAAGAGCCGAACTCCTTCCGAGTTTCTTCTTCGATGAAACTCTTGCGGGAGTCCAAAGTCCTCTGAAATTGATGCATGCCGAAGTCCACCAATTAATGCCTACTTTCTCAAAGCTACGACTATTAAATCTGAACGAATTATCATCATCAGTCTGCTACAGGCAATGCGATCGGATGACATGGCCATCACTACTGGTGACACCATTCTTTCCATAACCAGTCCCACATGACCCATAACCCACCAATATGGCTGTCACTATCTGTCTGACGATGTCTTTCTCTCCATACTGAACTTCATACAGCTCCGAGCGACCCACGATCGAATGGTATGACCATCACCATTAATCCGCTACAAGCTCCGCCTATAAAAAGAATCCTCTAGATATGTTTCTTTTAGGCTCTAAGCTCTTTTCTCCTCCTCTAAACTCTGTCGAACTCATTTTAGAGCACTTCATTTTTGTTGGCCAGAAGAGCTGACTTGATCGTTGGAGGGTTCTATCGGAGCCACTCCCATTGGCTCTGGATGGAATTTTATTTTATAGATCTCCGACGATGACCTTATCCTCCTCCGCTCCAGTTAGATTCGACGATAATCAGATTCTGCACTGACAGATTTGGTGCTAGAAGGAGGGCTCGAACGTCCATTCTTGAGGTGTTCTTGAGGCTCCTTATTCTTAAAGGAGTGCTCAGCGATGATCTCTCTCTCCTCTCTCTAGGGATCTTCCTTTTTCTCCTCTAGA
This sequence comes from Cocos nucifera, assembly GCA_006176705.1. Classification (NCBI taxonomy): domain Eukaryota; kingdom Viridiplantae; phylum Streptophyta; class Magnoliopsida; order Arecales; family Arecaceae; genus Cocos; species Cocos nucifera. The sequence continues at coordinate 362,455 of QRFJ01002371.1, forward strand.
ACTCTTTTTCGAGAAAAATATCTCCTAGGAGAGCTTCGATCCGATGATCGACGACCTCCATAGCACGACCCCATTCAAATCCATCTGTGCCCACTCCAACCTCGACAACCCAAGTTTCACCTGTAGTTGTGGTGGATGCGGAGCAGTTCGACCTGCTCATTCAGCAGGTTCGTGGCCTCACGAAGGCGATACAGGCGGTGTAGGCCATGCACCGGCAGGCCCCAGCACCAGCTCAACCAGCAGGGGATTCTCCAAAACTCTACGGTCCAATCTAAGAACGACCAACTTGGGCTACCCGACCTTCGACCCTGGAAGAGGAAAGCAAAGGATGGAGGCCCCCTGCTCAGACCATGACTCGACCTAAGGGGAAGCTTCGCATCCATTCTACCAGAAAATCTTAGAGATCAAAGATCGTGAAGATCTCTTAGATCAAAGGCTCTTAGAAATGAGCCGACAAATCAAAGAACTTCGTCACACTCCCTCCTCACGTGGTAATGATATTTGTACTGATCCTCCTTTTTCTTAGAAAATTATGCAGGAATCGATCTCGTCGAACTTCAAGCTCCCGTAGTTTGAGAATTACGATGGGACCATCGATCCAGTCGATCATCTGAAAGCCTTTCGGATAACGATGTTGCTCCATGGTGCGCCAGACGCTATCTTGTGTCGAGTTTTTTCCTCTACCCTTAAGAGAGCTACCAAGAACTGATACTCGACGCTTAAGCCGAGTGCCATCTTATCATTTGATCATATGAGCCAACAATTCACAGTCCACTTCGTCAGTAGTTAGCGTCCGCATCGAGATTCGAATTTCTTGATGGCCATTAGGCAGAAGGAGGAGAACCCATCCGAGCTTATGTCACTCGATTTAATGCTGCCGCATTGGAGGTTCGAAACCTGAACCAATCAGTCACCATAGTCGCCCTCAAGAGCGATCTTCAGAAGAATGACTTGCTGTTCTTTCTAAAAAAAAAGTATCCTAGAGATTTTGCTGACATGCTAGCTCGGGCTGAAGGTTATGCCCAAACAGAGGAAGCCTTCAAGGCTAAGGACGATGAAGCCAGTGGCAAGTGGTGAATCGACAGGCCGGGTAGGCCCGTCGTAGAAGGGAAGCAGAGTGAAGCTCGACCATGTTCTCGGACTCCTTCTAATCGCAGACGAGCCCAAACTCGCCCTCGAACCTTGAGGCGTCTAAGCCCCGATGGAAGGACATGCCGAGGTTCTCCCCAGTGCCAAAGTTCTCCTCGATGAAGATTTCACAACTATACCCCCCTTAACGCTCCGAAAATCCAAGTGCTGATGGAAATCAGGAAACAACTTTCGAGGCCGAAGAGGATGCATTTTCGCCCCAGCAAGCACAATCTCAATAAGTTCTATCTTTATCATCATGACCACGACCACGACACTGAGGAGTGCATCCAACTTCAAGATAAGATTGAAGAGCTCATCAGACAAGATAGACTCGATCGATTCCTGCAGAGATGACCTGAAGAGCAGGAGGGTCGACTGAGGGCGTTACCATCAAGTGGGGAGAACCAACAAGGAGATCGACCGTCTTTCGACGTCATCAATACTATCTCGGAGGGACTTCAACAAGAAGAGGCCAACGAATCTGAGGGACCGATAAAGAGGTGGAGGACCATGGAATCCGTGACCTTTACCGAGGTGGACGCCTGGGGGATCCAATTTTCGTATAATGATGCAGTTGTAATTGCTTTGAACATTACTGACAATGATGTACGTCGCATTTTGGTGGATAATAAAAGCTCGATCGATGTATTATTTTACGACGCCTTCTCGAAAATGTCCTTATCCGATGACCGCTTGGGACCTATGAACTCTCCACTGGTAGGATTCACTACAATGCCATACTAGTCGAGGGCATAATAACTTTGGCTGTGACGGTAGGGCAACACCTAAAACTGGCCAAAACGTAGTTCGATTTTCTAGTCGTGAGGGCTTCGTCCGCCTATAATGCCATTCTCGACCGACCTGGTCTAAATGCAGTTCGAATGGTGGTGTCAACCTATTATTTGAAGATGAAGTTCTAGATGAGTCACGGGATCGAAGAGGTCAGGGGAGACCAGGCTCTGATGAGGCACTACTACTCCATCATCCTGCAGAAGGAAGAACGGTTCAACCCTCATCTTGTTGATGGACTGGATGTCCGCGATGACCTCACTGAGGAGCAGGGCGAGCCTATGGAGGATCTCGTCTCTATGCTCTTAAATGATGGGAACTCGGAGCACGTGGTGCAGATCAGCTCCAATTTGGTAGGCGAGGTTCGGGAGCAACTCATTGCCTTCCTCAGAAGAAATGCGGATGTTTTCATTTGGACCCCAATGGACATGCCGGAGATTGACGTCGAGGTCATGGAACATCGGCTGACTGTCGATCTGAGGCATCGATCGATAAAAAAAAAGATGCGCCACCATGTCCCGGAGAGGCAGAAAGCAATCGCTGAAGAAGTAGACAAGCTCCTCAAAGCCGGACTCATTCGGAAGGTTAATTATCCGACCTGGATCTCAAACGTGGTCCTCATCAAAAAGGCGAATAATAAGTGAAGGATGTGCATTGACTTTAAAAAGCTGAACAAGGCTTGCCCGAAAGACAGCTATCCTCTACCCAGGATTGATCAACTGGTGGATGCGACCTCGGGCCATGAGCTCCTCACCTTCATGGACGTCTTTTCTGCTTATAACCAGATACGGATGGTGCCCGAGAATGAAGAGAAGACCACTTTTATTACTGACCATGGTCTTTATTGTTGTAAGGTCATGCCCTTTGGACTTAAAAATATAGAGATAACGTACCAGCATTTGGTCAATAAGATCTTCAAGAAGTAGATCGGTCACAACATGGAGGTGTACGCGGATGATATGCTCATCAAAAGTCAAGCTTCAATAGACCACCTCGTCGACCTTAAGGAGACCTTCGGTGCACTCAAAAAGCACAAGATGAAACTGAACCCGATCAAGTGTGCCTTTGGCATGACCTCCGAGAAATTTCTGGGGTTCATGGTGTCGAGACGTGGAATGGAAGCAAACTCCGAAAAAATTCAAGCCATTCAGAAGATGACCGCTTTGAAAACGATCAAGAAAGTTCAGCACCTGATTGAAAAGGTGGCGTTCCTAAATCACTTTATCTCAAGATCGGTCGAATGATGTGTGCCCTTCTTCCAAGTTCTCAGACAATCAAAAAACTTCTGCTGGACGGTGGAGTGCCAACAGATGTTCGAGGAGCTTAAAAACTACCTCGACTCATCCCCATTACTGGCAAAGTCCGAATTCGGAGAAGAATTATTCCTATACCTAGCTGTCTCTTTGGTGGCCCTGGCGGCAGTCCTGATCAAGGAAGAAGCGAAGACGCAGCAACCGGTCTACTACGTGAGTCGGATCCTGAGGGATGCGGAGATCAGGTACTCTAGATTAGAAAAACTAACTTACTCTCTTCTAATTACTGTCAGAAGGCTCCGATCTTATTTTCAGGAGCACACCATAACGGTCCTCACGGACCAACTAATAAAAGCAGTCCTTCACCGAGTGGACGCCTCCGGAAGAATCACAAAATGGACAATCGAGCTTATAGAGTTCGACATCAACTATCGGCCTCGGCCATCGATCAAGGCTTAGATACTGGCAGATTTTATGTTAGAATGCACCATTCTAGTCGAAGTCGAGCCTGAACAGAATGAGACCGGCGTCCTGCTATTGCAGCCGAACCTCCTCGAGGAAAGTGCCAATCTCCACGAATGCTCCTGGGCTCTGCACGTGGATGGTTTGTCCAACTCCACTGGAGCTGGTGCGGGGCTGGTCTTGATCAGTCCTGAGGGAGTCATCATCGAGTACGCACTACACTTTGAGTTTCCCACGACCAACAATAGGGCCGAATATGAAGTGCTGAACATCGGATTAAAAATAGCAAGAGAATTAAAAGTAGATCGACTTCAAGTTTATAGCGATTTTCAATTGGTGGTCGGCCAAGTTAATGGCAGCTACGAAGCGTGGGAGGAAAGCATGGTGAGATACCTTGGAAAAGTGAGGGATTTGACTCCGGCCTTCGACAGTTTCGATATTCAACAGATTTTGAGGGCAAAAAATGCAAGAGCCGATCTTCTCTCCAAGTTGGCCACTTCAGCCCCAGCCGAATTGCCTAAAGAAGTATTTTTGGAGACTATGAAGTGCCCAACCCCAGAGAAATCTCAGGTCGTTCTGCAGACAAAATTCGAGCCCAGCCAGATCAATCCATTGGTCACCTACCTCAAGGAGGGTGTCCTTCCTCACGATCTGAAAGAAGCTCGAAAACTCAGGAATCAGGCTTTCCACTATATTTTACATGAAGGCAGGTTGTATAAGAGGTCATACTCCCTCCCGCTGCTGAGATATCTTCGACCTTCAGAGGTCGACCTCGCACTATGAGAGGTGCACGAAGGATTCTGCGTAAGTCACGTAGGAGCTAGGTCCCTATCACAAAAACTACTTCAACAAGGGTACTACTGGCCGATCTTGTTTCACGATTTCATTGAGTATGTGAAGAAGTGCGACCGCTGTCAGAAGAACACCAACATACAAAGGTAGCTGGCATCCGAGCTTGCTCTGCTAAGCACACCTTGGCCATTTGCACAGTGGAAAATGGACATACTTGGCCCCTTTTCGATGGCATCTAGACAGCGAAAGTTCCTCTTGGTCGTGATCGACTATTTTACCAAGTAGGTCGAAGCCGAACCACTAGCAAAGATTATCGAGGTCAAGGTACAGGACTTCATCTGGAAGTCGCTAGTCTATCAGTTCGATCTACCCCGAATCCTTATAATCGATAATGGGCGACAGTTTGCTAGGACGAGGTTTGCCGAGTTCTACGAAGGACTAAATATCTCCCATCGCTTCATATCGGTGGCTCACCCATAGGCCAATGGGGAAGCTGAGGTAACCAACTGGATCCTACTATAAGGCATCAAGATAAGACTCGATAGGACAAAGAGGGTCTGGGTGGATGAACTCTACCACATTCTCTGGACATACTAAACTACACAAAGGATGCCGATCGGAGAAACACCTTTCACCTTGACCTTCGATACGGAGGCAGTTATCTCGATCGAACTTAAGCTCTCATCTGCATGAGTCATGGGATTCAATGAGCAGTACAATCCTCAGGACCTCAAAGTTAATCTCGACCTACTGAAAGAAAAAAGAGAGAAAGCCCGCATCCGAATGGCAGCCTACAGATGGAAGGTGGCTCGGTACTACAACTCCAAAGTTAGAAGCAAGACGTTCAGAGTGGGAGACTTAGTGCTCCGACGAGTCGCTGTCTCTCAGCCTCAGAGTTAGAAAAAGCTTGCCCCTAATTAGGAAGGCCCGTATGAAGTGGTGGAGGTCATCCGGCCTGGTACTTATCGCCTAAAGGAGCTCGAAGGGATGATGCTTCTACGACCTTGGAACTTAGAAAATCTGAGGATGTATTACCAGTAATCTTCCTTCAATAAAACTGCTTCATTTCAGCATTATTATTCCTTGGTGCAAAAACTATATGGTGATAGGGAAGAAGCAGTCGATAGCGGCCGTATTAGAAATAGGACGAGAACCTCATCCTAACATGAGTCGGTCAAAATCCTTCAACCTCAGCCGTAGGAGATAAGATCTTCCCCAAGGGTCCGAGCCAACCTCGACTGTAGGAGATAAAATCTCTTCCGAGGTAACCTCGGCTGTAGGAGATAAGATCTCCCCCGAGGGTCCGGACTAACCTCAGCTGCAGGAGATAATATCTCCCTCGAGCGCCCACAACAATCCCAGCTGCAGGAGATAAGATCTCCCTCGAGGGTCTGAGCTAACCTCGACTGTAAGAGATAAGATCTCTTCCGAGGCAACCTCGATTGTAGGAGATAAAATCTCTCCCGAGGGTCTGGGCTAACCTCGACTATAGGAGATAAGATCTCTTCCAAGCGCCCGCAACAATCCCGAATGCAGGAGATAAGATCTCCCCCGAGGGTCCGGGTTAACTCGACTACAGGAGATAAGATCTCCTCCGAGCGCCCGCATCAATCTTGACTGCAGGAGATAAGATCTCTCCCGAGGGTCTGGGCCAACCTCGACTGTAGGAGATAAGATCTCCTCCGAGGCAACCTCGGCTGTAGGAGATAAGATCTCCCCCGAGGGTTCAGGCTAATCTCGACTGCAGGAGATAAGATCTCCCCCAAGCGCCCACAACAACTCTGACTGCAGGAGATAAGATCTTTTCCGAGGGTCCGGGCCAACCTCAGCTGTAGAGATAAGATCTCCTCCGAGCGTCCGCATCAACCTCAACTGCAGGAGAGATAAGATCTCCCCCAAGCAACAACCTCGGCTGCAGGAGATAAGATCTCCCCCGAGGGTCCGGGCCAACCTCGCCTGCAGGAGATAAGATCTCCCCGAGCGCCCGTAACAATCCCGGCTATAGGAGATAAGATCTCCTTTAAGGGTCCGGACCAATCTTGGCTGCAGAAGATAAGATCTCTTTCGAGCGCCCGCATCAACCTCGACTGCAGGAGATAAGATCTCCCCTAAGGATCTGGGCCAACCTCGGCTGTAGGAGATAAGATCTCCTCCGAGCATCCACATCAACTTTAGCTGTAGGAGATAAGATCTTCCTCGAGCAACAACCTCGACTGCAGGAGATAAGATCTCCCCTGAGGGTCCGGGCCAACCTCGACTGTAGGAGATAAGATCTTCTCCGAGGGTCCGAACCAACCTTGGCTGTAGGAGATAAGATCTCCTCCGAGCGCCCGCATCAACCTCGATTGCAGGAGATAATATCTCCTCCGAGCAACAACCTCAGCTGTAGGAGATAAGATCTCCCTCGAGCGTTCGCAACGACCTCGGCTGCAGGAGATAAGATCTCCTCCGAGCGCCCGCAACAACCTCGGTTGCAGGAGATAAGATCTCCCCCGAGCCAACCTCGACTGTAGGAGATCATATCTCCCCCGAGCGTTCATATCAACTTCGGCTGCAGGGGATCAGATTTTCCTCGAGCGTCCGAGTTAACCTTAGCTACAGAAGATAAGATCTCCCCCGAGTCAACCTCGACTGCAGGAGAGGAGATCTCCCCTGAGTTAGCCTCGACTACTGGAGACAATATCGCCCTCGAGGAGCTCAACCTCCGACCTCAACCGCAGGAGACGAGATCTACTTCAACCTCGGCTGGAGATGAGATCTTTCCTGGGCTTCAACTTCAACATCAACTTTGGCTAGAGATGAGATCTCTCCCGAGCTTCAACCTGAACCAGTATGGAGCCTAGAAGAGGACTTCAGCATTCGCCTTTTCTGCACTCCCTTCCTTCGAGTTTCGAACTTGAAAGTGGGGAGACTATTTTTGGGGATAAATCTTGCTCCTGCCGAAGTCTAGTTCGATGCTCAGCCTAATGCAACTGGTGGCCATGAAAGAGCTTCAATGGACGGATTTTAGCCAAACTACTTCAGTCGACCGAACTCCTCAGTGGCCGAGCTCCTTCGGACTCCCAGCGATCGGGCCTTAGCTGAACTCCTTCAGTCGGCCGAACTCTTCAGCGGTCGAGCTCCTTCGGACTCCCAACGGTTGGGCCTTAGCCAAACTTCTCAGCAGTCGAGCTTCAGTCGGACTTCCACGAGAGCTGAACTTTCTCTGCGCTCTTCCAGTCAGATGCCTACAGGAGCCAAACTCCTTTCGAGCTTCCCCTTCGATGGAACTCTTGCGGAAGTCCGAAGTCCTCTGAAATTAATGCATGCCGAAGTCCATCAATTAATGCCTACTTTTTCAGAGCCACGACTATTAAATCTGGACGAAATGTCGCCATCAATCTGCCATAGGTGATGCGATCGGACGACATGGCCATCACTACTGACGATACCACTCTCTCCGTAACCAACCCCATGCGGCCCATAACCCATCAATATGGCTGTCACTATCCGTCTGACGACGTCTTCCTCTCCGTATCGAACTCCATGCGACTCCGAGCGGTCCGCAATCGGACGGTATGTCCATCACCATTAATCCGCTACAAGCTTCGCCTATAAAAAGGACCCTCCAGATATGTTTTCTCTAGGCTCTAAGCTCTCATCTCCTCCTCTAAACTCTACCGAACTCATTCCAAAGCACTCCATTTTTGTTGGTCAGAAGAGCTGACTTGATCGTCGGAGGATCCTGCCGGAGCCACCCCCACTGGCTCTGGATGCGACTTTATTTTGCAGGTCTCCGGTGGCGACCTCATCCTCCTCCGCTTCAGCTGGATCCGACGATAATCAGATTCTGCATCAACAAAGTATAAAGTAAGTAAATATATCAGAAGGAGATTAAAAATGCAGTTTATTATCAACAAGCCGCTGCTCCAACAAAATATTTATTCCCAAGAGCCAAACCATGGTATATAGACAGGAAAGTTTTAGTAGAAGAATAATATCTCGATAAAATTCCTTAGTAAATCACCTTTTTCTAGTAGTGAATATAATATCTTTTTTACATTAGTTATTCCTGGACCATGGCATTTTGGTAGAAGCATTGATGTATATCTAAGGCCTCTTATTGATAAGCTGAAATTCTTATGGTCTGATGGTATACGTACATTTGATGTATCGAAGAAGTAGAATTTTATAATGAAGACTGCATTGATATGGATGATTAGCGATTGTCTTACTTATAGGATGCTGTTAGGATGAAGCACTTATGGGAAGCTAGTATATTCCTATTATATGGAGAATACAAAATCATTTCAACTTGAGCATGGTCATAAGCTCTGTTGGTTTGATTGTCATTATCAATTTCTTTCCAAACATCATTATTTAAAAAAGTAGCAGAACGGTTTCAGGAGGATAAGTTAAAGAAGGACCGTGCACCCCCATGCCTTAGTGGTATGGAAGTATTTTAGAAGGCACGATGAAATATATTTGATAATATTTTCTACACTATTATAGATGTTAAGGGCAAGATGAAAGATAATTCCAAGACTTGAGTAGAAATGAAGAACGTATGCAAACATCCTCTATTAGAGCTGGTTGAGGTGTCACCTAAAAATTTTTTGAAGCTAAAAGCATCTTACACCTTAATGAGGGAGCAGTTGAAGGATGTATGTGAATGGTATAAAAATCTTAAATTTTTGGATGGTTATGCACGTAATTTAGCTCAGTACGTCAAAATTAAAGATTGCAAATTCTATGGGCTAAAGAGCCATGACTGCCATATTTTTAGTTCTAATTTAGCGGGAGCTAAATCCCTTAAACATGAAGAGCCCTGATCCAGGAGGATCATTGAACTTGATGTGGATACTTTGGCTACTACGGATAGGGTTGGACAAAGTTCAAGAGCAAGATTCAATACATCGAGAAGCTAAGTTATAAGCTAAATTTTCGGATGCTATAGCTTGATAATTCGACATCCGATTTTGATCATTTTTTTAATTGGATAACTTTTTGAGATCTATAATGTGATACCACCCTATCAAGATGGTGATCGATGTCCCAAGCGATCAAGATAAAATTTCTTCATTTGGGGTTCGAAATGGGCCAGTCAATCCAAAAATTTTTCTTTCGGATAAGATTTTGATCGAGCATGGCTTCCAATCTGAAAAGAATTCAAGAAAAAGATAGAAGATAGAGTTAATATAGAGGTCAAGGTCTACCTTTTGAAGAGTTTTAGCTTTTTGTAGATTATTAATAGATATATTTGTTTTAGGTAAAAGAGTCCTATTAGAATTAGAAAAGGAATCTAACCTAATTTGTATAAGGACGGGCCTCATTATTATAAATAGAGGATATATGCCTTATTTTTAATTAATAAAAAAAATAAAAGAGAAAGACAAGGGACTTGAGCCAAACTTTTAAAAATCCTCCTCTTCTTCTATCTTCTTCTTTGCAAGATTCAAATTGAGCGGCTTGTCGAAAATTTTTCTTCTCCTTAATCAAGTCACTAACTTTTTCTTACCATTATTTAGAGCAAAACAATGATAACCAAAGACTTTGAAATATCCAATATTTGGTTTTCTTCCTTCTAAAGCATTTATGGGTTATTTTTTAAAATTTATTTAACTAATGCATGATTTAGTACATAACATTTAGTATTTATAGTTTCTATCCAAAAATATTTTAGAAGGTTTCTTTTACAAAGAGTAGTGTATGCCATCTCATCTAAGGTGCTATTTTTTTCTTTTACTATCCTATTTAGTTGAGGTGTCCTATAGGCTCAAAAATTGTGATCAATTCTATTTTCAAATCAAAATTTATCAAAATCTTGATTTTTGAATTTGGTTCTATGATCACTTCTTATTTTTAAAATATTCAAATATTTTCATTTATGATTTTTTTTAAATAGTTTTAAAAATACATCAAAAGCTTCATCTTTATAGGTAAAAAATAAAATCCAAACAAATCAAAAAAAATCATTTATGATTACAAAATCATATTTCCTGCTACCTGGGCTAGTAAAATTCAAACAAATCAAAAAAAAAAAATATCGATAATTATAAAATCATATTTCTTGCTATCTAGGCTAGTAGTCCTAGTTGGCTTGAACAAATCTATAAAAAGTAATTCTAATGGCCTAGAATTTGAAGCAACTTTCTTTAGGGCTTGAACAAATCTATGTAAAGTAATTCTAATGGCCTAGAATTTGAAGAGAGATCTAGTTTGCTTCCTTGATTGATATGCATTACAAACTTTGTTCTTTTCAAAATTAATTTTTGGCAAACCATTAAGAAAATCCTTTTTAACTAGTTTGCAATTAAATTCTTGCTTGTATAAGTGAATCTATGATGTCAGATCTAACTAATTTCAATGAATTTATCATTTATATCAACTAGACATTGCATGTTATCCTTACATAGGTCATCAAGATCCACTAAGTATATATTTTTATGTCTTTGCTCTATGAATTTGATACTATTATCAATGGAGCTAGTTATAATGAAATGAGATGATTCAAATTAAATTTTAAATCCTCTATCACATAATTGATTAATACTCAATAAATTATGCTTTAAGTCATTAATAAGCAAAATATATTCAATATAAGTAGAACGGGTGATTTGAATATTACAAGATCAATGATTTTTTTTTTTTTTTCATTTTCTCCAAAAGTTACAACCCTTCCATCTTTAGCCTCTAAGAGAATGAATTTGTGATTCATCCCTAGATTTATGGCTTGAGCATCTACTATCCAAGTATCATCTTCTCCTTCTAGTACAAGATATCAAGCACACCTATAAAAGAAAATTTATTTTTTTAATTTAGAAACCCAAACTTTTTGGAGTCCTTGGAGGTTAGTAGGCTTGGTTTCTTTTGGAACTTAAAGTTTCTTTACAACAATATTTTTAGACTTCTTTATATTACAATCAAAAGCTTTATGGCCTACTATATTGCATTTAAAACAAGTTATTGAAAAGTTTACAAAAATAGGTTTTACAAATATGTTTTTTTAAAAATTTTTACATTCTTGATGAATTATATCCTAAACTTCTTGTATTTGTAATTATATATTTATTTATCTATACTTTCCATTGCTATATTAATATTTCTCTAAGCACATCACAAGCATCCTTGTAACTAGCATTTAAAGCATAAATATTTATTTTTAATTTTTAAAGAATCTAATTCACCCCTTTCTTCCTTTTTGGTTGCTATCTTTGCGCAGCAAGATTATATGATCTTACCTTCCTTTTAGCCATGCCCTAATAGCTGATTCTAGCAAACAATACAAATTCAAAATAAGGTGCAATAGACTACAAACCAGATGAGGAGGGGACAGAGAGAAAGACAGATAGGAAAAGAGATCCCAATTGTCTTTTGAGGCATAGTGATCGGGCTAAATAGGCATGCAACGAGGTTGCCAAAGTTTGCAAAAGTGATTTGCTTGGAATGAGAGGAATTTTCTCAACCCATTTAACTCATTTATCAAAAAAAATAAAAAAAATTAAAAAATATATAAAAATTGAGTTTATGTCCCCTTTTCTTTCATTAATAGTCTATAATTTATAAATGGAGGCACATAGGCTCTATTTATAATGGCAGTGAGGTCCTTCCTTTTACAATTGAGGTTGGATTCCTCTTCTAATTTGAATAAATTCTAGATCTTCAAAAATAAATATGAGTAATATAACTGATTATAAAAAAAAATCTACATGAGGTAGATCTCGACATCTTTATTAAATTTTCCATCTGTTACTCTATCTAATTCTTCACAGATTGAGAAATATGCTCGGTCATTTTTTTTTCAAAAAGAAAACTTTTGTTTGACTGGTTTATTTTAGGGCCAAAATAATGAAATTTTGGCTTGTTTTAATCTCGTAGAAGGTTGGGCTAAATCATAGATCTTGCAAAGTTATATGATTAAAAAAATAAAAAAGAAGATCATCTCAATCGAGCATTGTATGATCCAGTTATAGGCTTTGAAATTTTGAGGCACTATTCAGCTTCTTTATCTATAAAAAATTGCATCCTGATTATAAAGGTATGAGCTCCTAAAGATAATATGGTAGATGTCTAAAAGAACTACCTCACATGTTATTTTGTCAATATAGCTCTTAATAATTGATAATTTAAAGTTACACTACTTTGTGATCTTCATCTTGACAAATTTTTCAATCGAATCAAGAGAATAAGGATATGGATGAGGCTTAATCTACAACCTTAGCTTCTAAACAGTCTTTTAGACATAAGATTCTTTTAGCTTCTAGGATTTAAAATAGCTCCAATGATGCTCTGTTTTATCTAGATCTTCGAGTGGAAAAGTTCTTCTAGTGCCTCTATGTCTACCATAGTTAGTATCTCAAGTTTTCTCACCATCAAGATCAACCTTGCATCTGCTTGCTCAAGCTTATGTAGCTCCTCAACCACAACTACATTGAGGAAGATCTTTTCTTTTTCCTATTTGTTGGGGATAAAATAACTCCTACCAAAATCCTTAGCAATCGACCTTCATTTTGTAGAAACCTGCCAATCTTCTCAGTGGCAATCCCTGATTGCAAAGCTTTCTCGAGACCTACTAAAGTCCAACAGGACGAGCTTGGGCAATAAAGAGAAGCACTATTTCGTTAACTTTACTTTTTGACTCAAGATGAATAACATGATTTATAGCATTGAAGCCCCAACTTGTCCGGTCCTAATAAACAACGGATTCTAAGGATGGATGAACTTCTCCCAGTTGAACTTCTTTTAGTCGGATTTCTTTCAGATGAATTTCTTTCAGTCATGCTTCTTCCAGCCGCACTTTCCGCGTTCCTTCCAATAGTGCTCCTGCCATCCGAACTCCTACCAACCACACTTCCTTCGGTCGTGCTTCTTCCACTCGAACTTCTTCTGGTCAGATTTTTTTTAAAAAAACTATCCTTAATTAGCTGGCCGAACTTCTCCAGGTTGTCGAGGGAAGCACCAACATACTATAATCAGGCCCATTAGGTGCAGTTCATCCTTTGCCACTTAATAATCGATCTTTGAGTTTGGTCAGCCTTAAGTTCTTCATCCCGACACGTGCAAGTCTGCATACGAGCGCAAAGGTTCTATCCGAACTCCTACTATGGATCTCCAATGAGCTAGCAAATCACAACAAATGACAACTCACTCTCTGTAACAAACTCCACGTGATCCGAACGGTCCATTAGCAAATAGTTACGATTGTCACTATCAGTTTGTTATATACTCCATTTATATAAAGGATCCTCCAGATACGCTTTCGTCCTAGGCAAAAAAACTCTCTTCCTTTACTCTATTCATTTTTCTTCTTGAGCATTCCATTCTTGTTGAGATAGAGAACTGATTTGATTGTCGAAAGATTTTGCTAGAGCCAACTCTAGTCAGGACTTCATCCTGGAGGTCTTGTCAACGATCCCAACCTTTCCGACTCTAGTGATCTCCGACGTCTGCACCATTTTTTGCACCAACACTATCCTATAACTGCTTTTTCTTCGTTTGCAATATAGGGTGAAGACTTTAACACTTCTTTTTGGTGTATCTATAAATATTATAATGATCACAATAATTTTTCTAAGTTGTATTGTTGTACTTTGCTCCTCTTTATTAACTAGATGTTCACTACCTTTTCAAAATTTATCACCCTTCTTGCCTTCCTTAGGCCGATTCTTTTTTCTTAATCCTCATGGCCTTCATACTAGCTTTATGGATGTCTTTAACTTTGAAGAGCTTCAGCATTTTTTATATGCTCTCATGGAGACCTCCTACATACTTCATGAATACTGCATGATCATCGATGCTGAGCAAGATTGCTTGTTTGTGGAACTTGATGGTGTAATCTTAGATAGATTGATCATACTTCTATCACAAGTACTGCCGCTTGATCTACCAATCCTTCTTGTGGCCGATTGAATAGAACTACTTCTTGATTAGGTGTTAAATTTGTTCCATGTTAGATTAAAAACATCATTACTCATCATGTACAAATTCCATTAGATAAGAATGTGGCTCTTGACATAGGCAAAAGTTATCTTTTTAGACACTAAAGTATTCGTGGATGATGAAAGAGGTCCATAGTCTTGTCATATATAGGAATCTCAATTCAAGCTTTGATTTTAATATATTGAAGATAAAGATTTTTAGTATTTATAGGTTGCTTAATCTCCTTGCTGGATAATAGATCTTCTTCTCTAAATATTGAAGACAGCTTTACAATGGGAGTTATTGGAGCTTGTGCCTAAGGTATCGCTAATCGAAAGACGATCTTTATAACTTGTGAAATCTTTTTATTTAGTTTTATGAGATATCTTGTTATCTCATCATTCATCGAGGTACAACTAGCAGCCATACTCACATTGATGTTTGATGTACCTGAAGCATTGATAATCCTTCTCATATTTGCTTGTATTGCTTATACTTATAGCTCATAAATTAAAGTACCCATTCATGTAAAGAACTGAAACCTGATATCAACTTGATCCAATGGGACTCAACCTGCTTAACTTGAGTCTCTCCATAGAAAATTGGAAAAAGATGGGAAAATTATAAAAGTAGGATTATGTCCCTTTTTTTCATTGATAATCGACATCTCATAAATTAAAATATATAGTTCCTATTTGTATTAGTAGTAAGATCCTTCTTTCCACGTTCGAATTGAATTTTTCTTCTAATTTGAATAGGACTAGATTTCCAAAAATAAATATGATTAATAGAAAAAATTATGAAAAATATTAAAATCCTACAAAAGATGGATCTCAATTTCTACATTAACTTTATCTTTTATTATTTTACCTAATTCTTCAAAAATTAAGAGATATGCTCGATTAAATTCTTTCACCAAAAGAAAATTTTCGGTTTGATCTGTCTATTTTGGATTCTAAATAATGAAATTTTGGCTCGTTTTAATCTCCTAAATCATAAATATCGAAAAGTTACCTAATTTCATACACACACAAAAAAAAAAATCCTCATTGGACATACTATGACTTGATTATAGTCTCCGAAAGTTTAGCAAGCGATTCGACTTTCTGATGTGATTGATTTTGCTTTTGGATCTTGCTCAATCCTATTTATGGTAGTTAAAGTGGTCCATATTGAATCCAGTAATACTTCTGGATCAAAAAGAGACGGTCTCTATCTCCATGTCAATCTCAAATGGGGACTTTTTCTCTGATTAAAAGAGGAGGCAGCCACATGGGCCTAGTTTCCAAGCTAGGCTACGGGCCATGCTCCAAATCAGGCCACTAAGACGTCAAAAGAACTCCAGGATCCTGCATAAGGGGCGGGCCTACAAGAAACCTGGAGAATTTTATACATCACAGTCTAATATAGTCTTTAAACCTTTATGGATCTTAATTTTTTTATTTCATCTCCCTTACTTTTCTTAGAACATGGCATTTGGTACTTAGACAATGTGGTTTTATGTTTTCTTCTTTTATGTTAAGAGAAGTTATTCTCATAGTAAGGTAGGAAGGACTTGGGAGGCAGTTTTGTGATCTCGTCCTCAGCTACTTGTACAGGGTTTGATGAAGTAGTTGTTCTTCTTTTGCTAAGTTAGGAATTGAAGATTGAAGCATATATATTTTCCTTCAATGTATCTAGGTAATACAAGCAAAAGTTTATATACTCCCTTCACGAATCATGATGCTCACGCAGAATTATGGAGCGTGCAGGCTGTCCGTCCCATTCACTTGCCACAGTATTTCAAGCTCTTGAAGTATCCAATTTTTCAAATGATCATCACCAAACTTTTGAAGCATCAAAATTGATCATCACTTTCTACGCATTAATTGCACAAAAAGAACAAAAAACATCACTTCTTTACCCAAAAACCGAAAGAGCACCATGTTGTTAGTCTTAAATTTAGGTTGTCGAAAACAATCATCATGCCCTCCATGTTGTTCTCAAGCCTTGGTTTTGGGCGGATGGAATGGAAGATTAAGCAACTACTTGGTTGCTCTCAACTGATGGTGCATTGCAGCCATAGTGAATGAAATTGCGGCGGCAATTAGACATGTAATATATTGCAAATATTCATTCGGAGAGACGAGAAACTATAAATTTTGTAGATGGTCTTCACTATATATGATTTAAAGGTCTTTCTTTGGACTTTTGAAGTTTCTTGACGGCAATGCTTGGGGATTGGAACCGGAGATCGACCTTAATTGAGGTTAGAAGGGAGTTCTCATCGATGGTGATAGAAACTAGGAAGTAACTAAAACACCAATGTTGTAACTCATCGATCGTGATAGCACCCAACTAAATACGAGATCGAGTTGTTGGTATGGATGCAACTCCTACAACTTCCAGTGGTGGAGAGATCAATCAAAACCGAGTGAGAAATTCTAAATCAAGTAAGAATGTAACACCTATACTAAAATTAATTATAAAGTTAGGTTGTTATATCACTTGGTTGGCATCTCTTTTGGCAGAAGCTTGTCCTGGGGGGAGGTCCGGATAAAATTTTAAATCTCTAAAAAAGTTGTAGTCCTTCATGGCAAAATGCAATTCAAGAAATTAATTGATGCATTTTCTTCTCCCTACCTTGGGGATATGAAACAATTTTGAGGCGCTAAATCTGAGTGATTCTACCAGGCACAAGCCCGTCCAAGGATGGCAAATACAAATTTTATTCAGGGGCTAAAGCTCAAACTACTAGTAACGAGGGGAATAGAAAGTTCAAACAAGTAGTTGCCACGTGGCATATACTAATGGTAGAGGAAAATATTCATGCTATTGTCTCAGGTGTTGCGGAGTTTTATAATAAGTACCTAACCACGTGTATAGAGTTCCAGCGAAAATCAGTGATGATCCTCCAAACTACGGTAATTATATTTGTAGGCTAGCTTCCAGTACTAACCCACTAAGGACTTCGCTCTCTATCTCAAATGTCTCGTTTAATTTCATTGTAATATTACCATTCTCATCTATCCAACCAGATATATATATATATATATATATATATTTTCCTAACAAATTATAAACACCCTCTTACCAATATTCTTCAGTACAAACTAGAAAATATAGTACGAATTAGACAATAGAGAAGCATGAGTGGAAGACTCAATTATACATGGGTGCAGTAGTTATAGATATTGATCCTTCAATTTTTTTTTTTTTACGGAAGCTGTATGGGTGCTTATTTGATTCAGTTACTTAAACACGTGGAAAATCTAGAAATCTAAGGTGGGTATCAAGGAAAATGGTCAAATAAATGAGAAGTAGCAGAGCTACAAATATCTCTTGGTTATTTCTCTCCAAGTTTTGATTTTATGTCCCTTCAACTTCAACTTTGCGAATGCATCTTTTCCTCTCTTATTTATTTATTTTATTTGACTTCTCGCGTAATTTGTTTCCATTTCTTTTGTGAGCAAAGAGAATCCGTTAAATAATATACCCAGAAACGAACAAAAGGAATTATTTATAAAATAAAATTACAGTTTAATATGAATTCCGGCGGGCACTGGACGGCTCTTCGATTGGGCCCAAACTAGTAGCAGCCTCTTACTAACCCATCATGAGCTAACCTTTTTTTGGAAGGACATCAGAGGCAATGGCAACTACCCTAAAAGATAATAACGGACGCGCGGATCTAGGCCTACATATTCCAAGATCATGATGCCATAATGTCACATCAAGGCGTTTTAGGGGACTAAACCAATCATTTGGAGCCAATTTCACTTCTTTCCACTTCATCTGGTGTGGGACCCATGGAAACATGGAGCCGTGCTTCTTGATTAAGACCTCACCTCAAAATCCACTTGATTACCATTGAAGAAGGTGGCTATATATATATATATATATAAAATTTTGCGGTGGTACTGGTTATGGTGGTTTGAGGAAGAAGGTAGTTCATACTTAATTTGGCTTTTATATTGAAGGGAACAAATATATATATATATATATATATATATATATATATATATATATATATATATATATATATATATATATATATATATATATGATATAAAAGGAGAAGGAGATCCGCCAAGTCAAGTCAACAAAAGATGGTGTAGGATTGGTTAAAGGAATATCTAAATGCTTCCCTCGTACGTTCAAAGTGAAATGAGAACCAAGTACTTGGTGGAATGGTGAAGGATCAGCTCAGCTGTGCCATGGCACATGACTGCACAAGTTGATGCATTTCAGTCGCGGATTGAGGCCTTAAAGCCCGTTAAGCTTGGATCACACGTCTGAATGTAGGCCGGGCCACCTCATCGCATTCTGGAGCTATTCCGGGATACCACGTCAAAGCATCTGTTTTATAGAAAAAAAAAAAAATCAAGATATAAATGGATAGAAAAGATTAAAGAGGGCAACAATAAAAAAAATTATCTCAAGAAGCCATTTGGTTAGAGATAATCTAGCATGAAAAAATAATTCCTATATTAGATTATCATGCTTGGTATGAAAGTTGGAAGAGAGTGATGGCAAAAAAATTGATGGACTCCATGCTTATTTTTTCGAGAGAAAAGGTAAAATAAATACCATGAAAGATTGGTATTTGATAAATTTTTGAATGATGGTAATTCATATTTGATAAAAATATTCTCAGTAAAACTACATATATAATCATTGACTTTATTCTAATATCTTTCAAAATTTATTTAATAAAATTTTTTTATAAAAAAAATTAAGATGGAGATGGCATTATGCAAAGAATTATGTGATTATAGTCATTATATAAAAATTAATTAAAAATAATAATATTATTCTAATATTAAAAAAATTATTTTATATTAAAATATATATTTATAAATTTTGTCATATTCCTACATAGGACTACTTCCAATCAAACATAATAATTCTTTTTCGGTATCATTTTTTAGAATAATTTTTCTACGAACCAAACATAGTAAAAATTATTTTTTTCTATAATTATTATTATTTATATAAATTATATTTAAAAATTATTAAATTATCTATAATATAATATATCTCAATAAAATAGATCTTCAGGATTTTTTTCTTTTCTTTTTTTTTTTTTGCCCTTCCCCCTCTCAAAGAGCCTAGAGCCTAAGTCGTCGTATTAGCAGTCCTAGGAAGCAGAATTGGTTGAATAATAGTTTTACAGAGACATTAAGTTATCAATTAAATGAGTTATTATGTAGGCCTTCAAATTTCCCATTTTAAACCAATCATCTGTACCGAAAGTGACTAGCAATAATTAATCTACCATATAGACCGCTATATCCAAGCCACATCAAATAGTGTTATATATGATAACGAACGGTTTGTGATGTTAGGGCGAAACATCTCATGCCTGACACAGGATTTGATTTGCACTGCATCAACCATTGATGTTGCAAAATTTGTTAAGTAAGAAATACCCCAACCAGCTAGACTGAGAGAATTTGTCAGATTGCTCTTTATCACATTATTTCTTCACACTTTTTGTAGCAATCAAGGATTTCTCATATATGTTCAAAGATGGTATCAACCTTGATAGGGATTGAAGGTGAATAATAGATGCCAGCCAAACATCACCATCTATCGTACCCAGCAGGGCAATGTCCATCTTTCTTCGTACTTGGTTTCTTAACGTCCTCCTCTCTTCTCCACCTTCCTTTCCCTTTTTTTTTTTTTTTTTTTTTTGTCTTTTCCTCCCAGCACCTCCTAAACCCATCTCGGCTCCACGGACGAGGCAGCGAGATTACGAGAGCATGGATCTCCCTCCATCAGTAAAGGCGGATTGCTGATTAAAGGCCAAGTTACTCATCTAAATTTGCCTCCTAATGTCTACATTGCTTCCCCTATATCCCTTTTTCTCATACATATTATTGCGGCTAAATTCCTAATACGTGTGACTCCGACTGAAAGCAACCTATATGATAGCATCCACGCTGACTAAAATTATTTTCGATTAAAATCCTTCGATGATTAAGTTAGAGATGAAAGTTGGTCAAACAGGTAAGTAGAATTCAGAATAGTAGATTATAGGCCAAAAGTACTTTATCTTCATTTATTTTCTTTCACGGATAGAGTATTGGTAACCGTTTATAATTATTAGACACGTAGATCCTACTTATTCCGATATTATTTGATCGTAGGGCGAGTAATTAATATCTACGAATGGCTGTTATACGCATTTTGCACTGACAATTTATAGTATGCCAACTATATGTCGGTAAGTACTATACCAATTGTATGTTGGTGTTACTGTTGTATCGACCGATCATCGGATGATGGTTCTAATATTCTAATTGGTTAATGGTTTTACAATTATCAAAGTTGTCATGATCATTGGAAGAAAGCCGATTGAGATTTACCGACTATCAATTGATTTTTCAATTAACAATCGACTGTCAATCTTGTTGCTGACTGCGAGTTAGGGTTTGAGAGCAGTTGATAGTCGGCTTATCTAGTTGGGACTTGTTTAATCTTCTATCTCTAACTGATAGTCAAAGAAATCGATTGTTAGTCGAGAATTTGATATCGCCGCTGCACAATCGGTAATGCCGACTGTAAGTCGAAATGCCGATATTAAATTGGAGAGGAAGCAGATTCAATATTCTCAATAGTTGCCCCCACTCTCGAGTTCAAGGTGGAATGGCACATAATTTGGCACGTGGATTGACACATTGAACAATGATTATTTTCACGTGTTGTCTCGAGCCTTGATTTGGTGGTTGCTTTATTTTTAGGCATTAATGATTGCTTTGAGAGTTGAAAAGTTTTTGGCTATTTTGTCACTTTGATAATCGTGCAACCATCATTAGTATGTTTAGTTGAAAAGATGATTCGACAGCTAGACAATCTGGCCGATTTGATTTTAGATCAATCAATTATTGCCACATATTAAGTAGTCATTGGATTCTGATTGTTCTTGCGGATAGTGATGATATGGCTTAATCTGATGATGGGTACATCAAAACATCTGACTGATAGTCAGTCAATACATCGCCACATGTCGAGATCTGGGTGATCTTAATTTGAGCGAAATCATCCCGATCGTTGGCACTTTCTATATATAGGGTTGCTATCGTTCTTTTTGGACTTCCTATTGCAACTAAAAGTTCCTGCGGGCGTTCAGAGCTTTCATTCTTCTTTGTTTTTGCTATTTTTCAAGTTTCTTTCAGTTCTTAGGTTAGATTTCTTTTCCTTCTTTTTTTCTTCTCTTTAAGCTTTCTTTTGTTATTAGCAATGATAGATAGGAGTAGAGCTAAGGTAGGTGGAAGTAGCTTTGTGGATAGACAATCTAATCCATAGTCTTCTAAGGGTAGTCGACTGATTGGTTTGGCTAGTATTTTTTCTCTACATCCGATAGTGGAGGTCTTCTCTTTGACCTAATCTATTATCGATCGTCTCCAGGAACAATACTATATCCTAGAGTTTTCCATGCCTGGTTCAGATGGTCGGGTGAATTTTTCCATCTCTAGGTCAGGTTGCATTTTATGTCGAAAATCTTAGATTGGGCTTTTGCTTCTCCATTCTGGAGTTCATTTAGAATATCCTAGATTATTTTCGGGTCTATTCGGCCCAACTTGCGCCGAATTTCATTCGGCTTCTTGTTTTCTTTGCACTGTTGTGCAATTTAATCCCGATCGTCCTTTGGCTTTCTCTCTTTCGACCTTTCTTCGTCCTTCATCCACACCCTAAAGCTGAGGGTTGGTGGTTCTTTGCTTTGAAAATGGGTCTATCTTTTATCATGGGTCTTTTTTCTTCCATCCATGATTCGAAGATCTAGTTTTTCTTCGCTTCTTCTTCTTTGTCTTGGGATTTTTTTTCATCTAAGAAAATTCAAACACCAGCCCGAACGACAATAGTCGGGTTGATGCTACCGACAGAGAAGACTTTCTCAAGCCGAAGGACATCAAAGTGCTGATGCAGAAGGATCTGTTGATAGATCAAGCCTTATATGATGGTGGACTTGGTCTGGTGCCAATCATATGTATTGTTTAACACAACTTCCTTTTAGATATTTCATTCTCGTCTGACTTTGAACTTGTAATAAAATTATATTGTTCTTGTTTTCAGCTATACCAACTGTAGTGTCCATTTTGGTGGCTGATGTCTAATGGTTTGTTGCCAAAAAGAGGCCTATTGTTAGTGCTAGATCATCCCGAGCATTGAAGAAGAGTCGGCTCGATACACCCTCGGTGACTATCGGCCTGGCTGACAAACCATCAATGATCATCGATCCGATCGACATTCCATTAGTTATGGTTTTCAAGATTGCTAGTGAGGCGGTTGTTGCATTGGTGGTTCCAATGGCCTTTTCGACAGTCGAAGTTCTACCAGTCAAAGCTCCTTTGGTAGTTGAAGAGCTAGATGATGATGTCATCATCATAGAAGTCTCGATCGACCGTGTGGACCAAATATTATCTTGGGCTCCTTCAATACACAAAGTAGGATCGATCGAACAGCGATCGACAGTATCTTAGATGCCACTCACGCTCGAATGGATGTCGGCCCCAATCGAACGGTTGTCGAGTCAAAGGCATGGGAAGGCCCCACAATCTCCATTGGAAGTAAAGCTCCAAGTAGTTCTGTGGAGCTTTTAGATATCCGAATTCCTATCGGCAAGTCGGCTTTGACGAACTTGATGTTGGCGAAGTGGCTTGTCGAAGCTGCTATTCTCCTAGCCGACAGGGAGAATAGGAGGATTTGGATGGTGTCTGAGATGTTCTCCTCCTTTTATCCGATGATCCTCAGTGTAAGTTGATTAAAATTTTTGGTCATTCTCCTTTTACTAATTCTTTCTAACTTATATTTTTCTTTTCTTCAGCTGGCGCATGATATGTCAATGCTGGAGAAAGGATATTGATCTTTTGCTGACCTACATCAGACTTGGTTTGATAAGGTCATGGCAACCAATGCTGAGAAGGCTCCTGCTCTGGAGTATCTTCAAGCGTCAATTGATTGAAAAAAGAAAGCATTTGAGCAGGAGAGGAAGCAAGAGAAAGAGATCTCCTGGCTGAAGATCGAGTTGGAGTCGGCCCACCTCGATTTAGAGTCGGTCCATACTAAGTTACAATCAGCTCATTTTGACTTAAAGTCAGTGCAGTGGATAGTCGAGACCCAGGAGTCTCAAATAAGGAAGAAAAGGCATGAGGTCAGTTGACTTCGTAAAGAACGTGACAGCTTCATCAAGGAATTGGAGGAGAAGCGGAAGAAGCTCCAAACCGTTGAAGTATAGTCAGCTTCCACCAAGGAGGAGGCGAAGTTGGCCCAGGAGGCTCTCACTCGGGCATGAGAGCAAGCCATCAAGGATTATCAAGGTTCAGAGGAGTTCAAGGAGGCAATCCTCAAAGGCGGCAGCATATCCTATTGGATTGGATATGAGGATGGCAGGGACGCAGTTGGAAAATTCTATCATGACTTAGATTTAAGTTGTGTCACCATTCCAAAGGTCGAAGGAGAAGATGAGCCGACTGATGCAATGGAGCCTGACCTACTTACTGAAGAAGCTGCACTAGTGCCAGTTGATGTAGAGCTAGTTGCTGATGAAGGTCTGGGGACCGAAGCTGTAATGACTATTGACACTATAAGAGAAGAAACCAATGGTTAATCAATGTAAATGCAGTGGATTCTTCCCTTTTCTCTTTTTTGTAATCGGATAATGATTTGATCTTATAATCGATCTTTGGCTTGATTTTGTTATGCTTTCAAACATGAATGAAAGAAAGTTTTTCTAAGTGTTGAGCTTTTTAAGTGTTGAATTTTTTGTTCATTGTAGATAATTATCATTTGATTTTTATTCGGTAGCCGAATATCAGTCTGCTTACTGAACGTTGATATGTAATAATAATCATAAAACTTGCCATCTAATCATAAGACTTTAGGCAAGTAGTTTCTAAATATTTAATAAATAGGGTTAGCCGAAAATCTTTTGACTGATCATGATCGAGTCAGTATATTTTCTACTAAGTTAAAATAGTGTGGGCATAAAATTTTTCTCATTCTTGGTTGAGTTGGCATAATGTTCCACTCAGCCATAGCTGAGTCGACGTAATGTTCTGCTCAACCATAGCAGAGTCAGCATATTATTCTGCCTGACCAGAGTCGGTATGTAGATTAACTGATGGGTCATCGAAACTTGCCTCCCAATCTGCTTCTTAGTCTGTCCGTAGCTTTTCAATTTGGCGATCTAGCTCCTGAAGCTTTTGCTCATAGTCGTCCATGCACTAGGAACCCTCTTAGAGAGAGCACCCAAGAGTAGAACCTTCATTGGATGAGAGGAAAAGAAAACATCGTCATTTCTTTGTGGGGAAAAATAGGTGGCAATCAGCGAGTTGAGGGTGATAGATTCGAGTGGTGTAGATGCTAAAGTTGTTGGAAGATCCTCAACCATCCATTGAGAGCTAGGCGAATTAACGATCGATGTCTTTGAGCTTGCACTCATAGTCGTCGAGTCACCATTGCTATGAGAATTCAGGATAGAATCCTCTAAAGAACTTGAGAATGAAGAACTTGAAAACAAGTGCGGCCTCTTTCCCTTCTTAATATTATGACGGTGAGAAGGAGAAGGAGAAAGAGAAGGAGACCATCATTATTGATGAGTGGTACAGTGGGAGTGCTGAGATGGTGGTGGCTCGATATGATGGGAATGTTGAGCCGATCATCGATCCATCGACGAGTGTGCCTAGATGGCGCTATACACGGCGCCAGCTCCTCCACCAATTATGTTGTTGCTATTGTGTTTGGTACTGTTGGAGCAACAAATTATTGGGCGTTGGTCATGATGATTGGATGTGAAGAACTAGACTCTACTGTTGGAGGTGGAGGAGAAAAATCTTTCCCAATGGAATATTGCCTGGCGGGCTCTTATTTTTGCCATAGTTGGTTCCTGATTCAAAATATTCTTTCTCCCCCTACCTGGTGTGCTAATATGTTGCGGCCAAATCCTGATACACTTGACCCCAGTCGAAAGCAATCTGCAAGACAACATCCACACTAACCGAAATTATTTTCAGTGGAGACACTCCGATGCTTAAGTTACAGATGGAAGTTGATTGAACAAGTAAATATAATTCAAAATGATAGAGTATAGCCCAAAAGTGTCTTATTAATACTGTTCATAC
Organism: Cocos nucifera; assembly: GCA_006176705.1. Taxonomy (NCBI): domain Eukaryota; kingdom Viridiplantae; phylum Streptophyta; class Magnoliopsida; order Arecales; family Arecaceae; genus Cocos; species Cocos nucifera. The sequence goes on from QRFJ01002371.1 coordinate 387,884, forward strand.
CTTTTTTTTATTGATAGAGTATTGGTAAACGTTTGTAATGGTTAGGCATGTGGGTCTCATTTATTCCAATATTATTTGATCATGGGGCTAGTAGTTAATACCCATGAATGACCATTATGTGTATTTTGCGCTAGCAATTTATAGTATGTCGACTATATATCGGTGAGTGCTATACTGACTATATGTCGATGTTACTATTGTATCGACTGATCATCGGATGATGATTTTAATATTCTAATTGGCCAGCTATTGTATAGTTATCAAAATCATCATATTCATTGGAAGAAAGCCAATTGAGAGTTACCGACTGTCAATCGATTTTTCAATTGATAGTCGGTTATCAATCTTATTGCCGATTGTGAGTTAGGCATTAAGATCGGTTGATAGTCGGTTTATCTGGTTGGAAGTTATTTAATTTTCTATCTCCAACTGATAGTCAGAGAAATCGATTGTCAGTTAAGAATTTGATATTGCTGCTGCACAGTCGATGATGCCGATTGTAAATCAGAATATCGATATTAAATCAAGGGGGGAGGGGTAGATTCAATAATCCCAACACATATCAATTCATCGGCATGTCTTGGAAAAATAAATGTGCCAAGGACCTACAGCATTCCCTAAGTAATATACTCTTGCATTCCTTGATGAATTAATAGAGATCAAATGCGAATTATATGTAACTAACCAACATGCATGTGCGATGCTCGATGCGCATCAGGTGAAGAACCATCAATATGTGCCAAAGTGATCATGTCAGCTATGCTTAATGAATGACAATATTATATTGATGGATAGTCTAATATTATTTTCATGAATACATTTGTCTAATATCACTATTTCTATATATAGAGATATATGATGATATGGATTGTCATATATGGTATATCCCTATTTTGGTGAAAATCAAATCACAATTAAAACCTTCCTAATATATAATAAATTCTTGATTTAGTGAAATATCAAATATAGTAAATCCCTATTTTAGTAAAAACCAAATCACAATTAAAATCTTATCAATGTATATTCCTTTTTTTGATTCCTTCCTATAGTCTATTTATACAATGTGAATCATATACAGAAAATTTCAATCAATACAATTGAATTTTACTTTTTCCTCATATATTTTGTCATGGTATTAGAGCCATCCATCCCTTTTCTTCTTTAATCCTAGCCATGGGATTCATTTTTCATCCATCTCTCTTTCATCCTGGCCATGGATCATTCCTCATCTTTCTCTTTCGTAATTTTTCAAAATCGTGGCCTCTTCCATTACGATCCTATTCCACCACGCCGTTGCGACATTTTCTATTCGCCACCTACTGCTTCGCCTTTTTCATCAACAACATTTATCATCTTTTGTCCATGGGCTTCTTGCATCAGCTGTTTATGAGAGTTTTTACAATCTCTCACTTTTTGCAATCTAACAATGGCCATTGCAGATTTGAGAAAATCTTCTCAACCTGTGAAGGTTATTCTTGATGGGATCAATTATTTATTTTGGTCTCAACAAATGACTAGCTTTTTGAAGGAAAGAAAGCTGTGGAGATCTGTCATGGGTGACATTCCTCAACCAACAAAAAAAACTGATGAAATTGATGAAACCCTTGCTGCTATACTTGATGATTGGGATAGTAATAATCATAAGATTATCACGTGGATCTCAAACATGTCAAGCATCAATATTGCCATGGAGTTTAGCAAATATAAAATAGCAAAAGAAGTTTGGGATCATCTTTGTGCAAGGTATATTGGTTCTGACCTAGCTCAAAAATATTAGTTGAAACAAGAGTTGCTTTCTCTTCGTCAAACTACAGGTCAATCAGTAGCGGACTTCTATTCCCTTATAACTACACTATGGTAGCAATTAGATCAGATGGGTCCAAAACTTAAAAACAAGAAAGATATAATGAAGTATGAAAAACATCGAGATATCGATAGACTTCTTGAACTCTTGATGGCGCCTTCTGTTGAGTTTGAGTCTGTCCATGCCCCAATACTTCATAGAGATTCTCTACCATCTCTCTCTAGTACATTGAATAAATTTCTTTCTGAAGAAACACGCAAGGGCCTTCTATCATCAAACCAATATTATCAAGAAGTAGTGCTGTATGCTAGGAACAGGACCAATGTCCCTTCATAAAAAAATACTAGTTCCTTTCCCCATCGACTATATGGTAAAGTCGATTAGAGCAAAGTTGAATGCCACTTCTGTCATGAGTTTGGACATACCGCAACCAAATATTCCAAGAGAAATAAAGGCCCACTTGCTCCAACACGACCAACTACAACAGTAGCATCTACATCGAATACATTGAACAATGAGTCTGATTATAAGGGATCCACTTCTATATTTATGGCTGCTAAAGTGAAGGATATTCTTGTTATAGCTCTTGCATATCAGGATAATATTAATTCTTCCTCTGCTTCTACCTTATCTGCCAACACAGATAACTCTTTTACTTGGATTCTTGATAGCGGAGCTTCTAATCCTATGACATTTGACGTAGCTTATTTTTTAACCAAAACATCCATTCCTTATTTCACCAATATACTTACTGCATGTGGAAATAATCTTACTCCTAGTCATATAGGACATGCCAACATACCTTCATGCTTATCTGTATCCAATGTATATTATGTTTTCAATCTATCTATGAACTTGCTATCTATCGATCAACTTGTTGAGAATGATTTTGAATGCATTTTTTCTAATCATGGTTGTCAGGTATGGGAGCAATAGTCGAAGAAGGTTGTTGGGACTGGCCATAAAGTGGATTGACTCTTCGAGATTATTTGGCTATACACTCCTTATCAACTTTCAAAGGTCACTTCATTAGTAACGACTTCTCATGTTTGGCATCTTAGACTAGGTCATGTATCCACTTCTTATTTGAATAAACTCATTTTTGATGGATTGTTAGGTAGCATGGCAAATAAAAATATTGATTGTATCCATTGTAAACTTGAAAAATTATTTGCATCACCTTTCAATAATAGCATTCATAGTTCCTCTGCTCCTTTTGATCTCGTATACCTAGATGTTTGGGGACCATCTTGTAATCCCACTATGGATGGATCTAGATATTATGTTGTTTTTATTTATGATTTTTCTTACTATATATAAATCTACTTGCTCAAATCTCGTTCAAAAGTAGTTCTCTAATATAAATATTTTACAAAGATGGTCTATACCCAATTTTCAAAAAGGATCAATGTTTTTCATTTAGATTCTAAAGGAGAATACTTGTCAAATAAGTTTCATAACTTTCTATCTTCTGAGGGAACAATTTTTCAATTATCTTGCCCTCACACCCCTCCAATAGAATGGTCTAGCAGAAAGAAAACATAGACACATTATTGAAATGACTTACATCCTTCTTTTATCTTCAGGACTTTCTAAATATTTTTGGGGAGAAACTATGCTAACTGCTATTTATCTTATAAATCGGCTCTCTAGTACTAGTATAGGAATGATCTCTCCTTTCTTTAAGTTGTTTGGCAAATATTCAACATACAATCATCTTAGATCCTTTGGGTGCGCTTATTTTATTCTATTTCCTCCAAATGAAAAAGATAAACTTTTTGCTCATTCCAACTACTTATGTGTCCTCTTAGGTTATGGAATAGAACAAAAAGGTTACCAATGTTTCGATCCCAAAGCCAATCGCTTGCACATCTCAAGAAATGTAGTATTTTGGGAACACATTCTTTTCATAAAGCTCTTTGATTTTGACTCTTAATAACCATCTCAGCCTGCAATACTTAAAGTAGCTAAATAACAGTATCTTTATAGATGATGATCCACTATAGGCTAATCCTATTGAGATCCTCATGATTGTTGCACCAGTACCTCTAGCTTCAATAGTTGAACGATGATATCCTCAACGATAACATACATCCAATGTACATCTCATTAGGTATGACACCTCTTTCATTTCCACTTAACTCTCTTATCTTGAGCCTAAATTTTACCTCGAAGCATCCACTAATCCTCTTTGGCAGAAAGCTACTAAGCAAGAATTGAATGTCCTTGCTCAAAACCATATATGGGATCTTTCAGAATTACTTGCACATAAAATAGCTATTGGATATAAGTAGATCTTTAAGATTAAAACTCGTTAAGATGGATTTATTGAGCGCTACAAAGCTCATCTAGTGGAAAAAGACTATAATCAGGAACATAGCATTGACTATGAAGAAACTTTCGCTCTAGTTGTCCGACTGATATCTGTTTGAGCCCTCCTTGCAGTAGCTTCTGTACGACAATGGAAGCTTCATTAAATGGATGTTAAAAATGTATTTCTTTATGGCCATCTTGAGCAAGAGGTATATATGACCCCAGCACCTACAGTATTTCACCAACCTAATGAAATATGTTGCCTTTGTCGAGCACCGTATGAGCTTAAACAAGCACCAAGAGTATGGTTCTCCAAGTTCAGCTCTATCATTTCATCTTTTGGCTTTGCTCAAAGCTTATATAATCCTGCATTGTTTATTCAAAAAATTGACAAAGCCATCATCTTATTATTACTTTATGTTGATGACATGGTTATAACAGGAGATGACTCTGAGGGTATCTTAAAACTGAAGTCTTCACTATATAAAAAATTTAAAATGAAGAATCTATTCTCTCTTGGCTATTTTAGGCCTTGAAGTTACTACTCAATCCTCTGGCCTAATTCACTCTCACATTAAGTATGCCTATGATCTTATAACTAATGCAGAGTTAACTGATGATAAAATAGCCACAACACCCTTAGAAGTCAATGTCAAACGTGCAAATAATGAAAAACTTCTTAACAATCCTATACTCTACAGAGAACTTATTGGTGGGTTAGTATATTTGACCACAACTCATCCTGATATAGCTTATGTTGCTCATGTTGTTAGCCAATTCATGGCCAAATCTTATATTGGTCACTATGCAGCAGTTTTTCATATTATTCGCTACTTAAAAGGTCATCTCTTCTAGGGTATTCTTTTACCATGCACCTCTAACTTTCAGTTGCATGCTTATAGTAATGCAAACTGGGCTGGCGACATTAATGATCGACAATCTACAACTGACTGTTGCATCCTTCTTGATAATTCTCTAATCTCATGGAAAAGTAAGAAGCAGGCAACCGTCTATTGCTCAAGCACCAAAGCAGAATATCGAGCTCTTGCTATACTGTCTTTGAAATCGTCTGGCTTCATTGGCTGGTATTTGAAATGGGGGTTCCTCAAGATAGCTCAACTCTATTATTTTGTGATAACAAAAATGCCATCAAATTACTTATAATGAAATTTTTCATAAACACACAAAGCACATTGACATTGATTGCCACTTCACTCGTCAGCATGTTCGTTAAGAAATTATCACACTTAGCCATATCTCTTCTTCGACTCAACTTGCTGACTTAATCACGAAACAGCATCCTGACTCTCATCTTTCTACATTATATTCCAAACTCAATATAGTTTCTTACCAAAACCTATCTTGAGTTTGCGGGGGTGGGTGTGTGGGGGGGGTGTTAGATATAGTAAATCCCTATTTTGATGAAAACCAAATCATAATTAAAACCTTTCCAATGTATAGTAAATCTCTGATTTGGTGAAATGTCAAATATAGTAAATCCTTATTTTGGTGAAAACCAAATCACATTTAAAACCTTCTCAATGTATATTCGTTTTTTTGATTCCTTCATGTAGTCTATTTATACAATGTAAATCATGTATAGAAAATTTTCATCAATACAATTGAATTTCACTTTTTCCTCATATATTTTGTCATGGATGACATTCTTGAGAAATGATTATATTGATGATGCTATAAATAAAACTTTTGTAATGATGCTATCATGGTAATATGGTATTATGGATCTCCACTCACAATGGTATCATTGATACTTTCTTTATCCTTTTCTTCTTTTGGACAAAGCTCCAACATAGCTTTAGAGGTAAAGTTCAAAGTTTGGCAATAAGTCATGTGGAAAACTGTCCTTCATATACAGATATGATGTTGTGGGTCTGTCGACTTCAAATCTATCGAGATCCATAATGCAAAGGTTGTTGCCCAATCATTTTCAATCTAAAAGCTAGATTTAGGACAAAGACAAGATAAGAGAAAAATCATAGGAATTACTCAAGGAGATGATCGAGTAGAGAGGGATTTCTATGGGTCCAAGCGATCGAAGTAGGTGTGCAAGGGGCAGAGTTGGGACTGCATGGTGACCATTGTATCAACTCAAACATAATACCAAATTTGCTATGACCATGAGTTTTGTATCAACTAAAACATGTAAACCAAATTTCCTATGACCATGAGTTTGGGTCTTAATGTTTCAGGTTTTGATCAAGTTTGCATCCGTTAAGATCCTATCTAACAAATCCGGATGTTTAGATGGATGGATCCAAGAGTATATAAACTTGTACCACAAGAGTCCCTAACTTATGCAATATAGAACTATTACTCCTCAATAGCATCCATCCCAATTCTTCTACTAAATATGGCATTCTAGAGTAATTTTGGCCTTTGGAGTCTATTATGGGTTGTTGGTTCTTTAGTCCCACATGGATTATGAGTCAAGAGGAAATATGACTTATATGGATTGAAATCTTCTCTTCCATATGAGGTGCCTTTTAAAGGACAAAATCATGAGGCTTCAAACCATTAAGGTCCATTGAAGCCCAAAATGATCCATGCAGCCTCTGAACTGCAAGCCATAAGCTCAAGTGAAGCTCGAAATGGTCAAGAGCCAAAGCGAACAATACCTCATGTATGCGAGGATGGAGTCAACCCAACCATTCAAACTATTCAATCCCTTAATCATAACATTGGCACCCATCGTGGGGCAGCCTCCTGCCCATATATACTCCCTCTTGACTACAAGGTGGCTAATGTTGTGGGTGGTTGGCTCTTTAGTCCCACATGGATTGTAAGTCAAGAGGGAGTATGGCTTATATGGATTAAAATCTTCTCTCCCACATGAGGCACATTTTAAAGGATAAAATCGTGAGGCTCCAAGCCATTAAGACCCATTGGAGCCCAAAATGGTCCATGTAGCCTCTGAGTTGCAAGTCATAATTAAGCTCAAGTAAAGCTCGAAATGATCAAGAGCCAAAATGGATAATACCTCATGTATGCAGGGATGGAGCCAACCCAACCATCTAAGCCATTCGATCCCTTGACCATAGCAGAATCAATTTTTCTAGGGCCATTTTGGTTTTGCCGAATAAATAATACTCCTGCTTAAGAAAACCAAAAGGCAATCATGAGTCAAAATTGTTGGTCCTCAAGTACTAGTAAATCTAAATTAAGTTAGCTCAATCTTATGAATCAAGATTGCTGCTCTGCCTTGAGTCCTACGTGAATCCAAGTGATCAAGCAAGTCAGCTCAGTTGTAGCCTTAGATAAAGTCATATATGAGCATATATATACTGTAGATAATTCTCATGAATCATTGCAGAAGATTACAATATAAAAGATAGATACGTACCTATATTCATCATTAATTTATGAAGAACGACAGCAGCGGATGCTTAGACGAACATCGAAACTAGATCTTTCTCCACCAACTTTCTCTCAACAGGTGGCTATTCAATAAGATAAGCCAAAGAACTAGTCTTACGGTATTTATAAAAAGTAGAGAGGGAATCTAGCTATATAAAATAAAATTTTAATAGATCCATCCATCATGGGCTTATATCGGACTAAAGCCTACATTGAGCTGCCTTAACCACACCAACTCAAAATAAGATGCACCTAGTCCAAAATAAAAGGATCACAAATAATATTAGATTTATATGCATGTCTATCAATTTAGATCATACAATCAATCTATTTTTAATAAAATAAATAAAATAATTAATTAATAATAGCCTATAATTAAAATTTTTTTTACATTCTCCCACTTGGATAATATTAATTAAGATTTTATAATTTTAAAAATATTTTACTTTTAAAAATGACTCTCAGGTTGAATAACAAAAAATATAGTACGTGGCCATAATTTTAAAAAATATATGATCCATAGATAGTACCTCAGAATTGACTCGGTTCAAAAGAATTAATCATGCTGAATCATGAGAGTCATTGCATCTTTTATCTGACACAAGACTTATCCATGGTTACAAACATAACTAATACTATCGACATGAGTCTTGGTGTGGTAGTGTAGCAAGAAAATAGCATCCAAAAGTGATCTAAATATATGCTATTTTTATTGTCAGTCTTTCAATTTTTTTTCAACATGCTTGAATACAAAATAAGCAAGAAAAATTCTAATGGCTTTAACAATAAGCTATTCTGCCTCACATACTCAATATGATGTCAATGATGAGATAGTACAACATATCTGAGACTTGACATCTAATCTCAGATTTCATATAATAGATATATAAACAAGAGATATTTCTAAGTATACTAAAATAAATATGTACACATAAATAAAAGAATTAAAATAAATATATCATTAATTTATCATGCCAACAATATATATCAAAAATGCATGAGATGTGAAGGGTCTATAACAATAAAGCAACATTAAAACATAAATACAAAGTCACTCCTACTAACCAAGTACATCAAAGAAACTCAGTATGCCCATATCTTCAACATATCTTATAAAGTATATGGGCCTCAAATTTTTAGTTAGGAGATCAGCTAACATTGACTCCGTATCTATATACTCAATGGTTATGTCTCCTTTTTTTACAAGATCTCTTACTGTCAGATACTTCAGCTCTTAATGTTTAGATCCACTAAAGAATTTATTATTCTTTGTAAATAATACAGTAGCACTATTATCACAATAAATTATTAATGGTCGAAAGATAGAATTAACAATCTGAAGTTCTGCAATAAAGTTTCTTAGCCAAATAGCTTGAGTAACAGCTCCATAATAGGTAATAAACTCAGCTTGCATGGTAGAAGAAGCTATCATAGCTTATTTAACACTTCTCCAGGATACTGCACCTCCAATTAATATAAAAATATATTCTGAGATCAATTTCAAATCATCAGGGTATCCAGTAAGATCTGATTTTGAATATCCTAACGACTGTAGATCATCAGTTCTTCTATATACAAGTATATAGTTTTTGATTTTCTATAAATATCTTATTACTTTTTTTACTGTAATCCAATATTGAAAATCAAAATTTGATAGATATCTACTAAGAAGTCTCACTATGAAGGCAATGTCAGGTCTGGTGCAAACCTGAGCATACATCAAACTCCCTATAGCACTAGCATAAGGGATATTCTTCATATGATCTTTCTCAAGCTCATTTTTGGAGCACTAATCTTTACTGAATTTATCATCTTTAACAATAGGCGTATCATATGATTTGCAATTCTATATATTAAATCTTTCAGGAATTCTGTTAATGTATGTCTTCTGTGACAAATCTAATAGATGACGTGATCTATCCCTATGAATTTCAATACCTAGGATAAAAGCTGTTTCTCCAAGATCTTTCATATCAAAAGTCCTAGATAATATTTATTTAGTCTTATTCAGCAAACCATAATCACTACTGGTAAGCAAGATATGATCAATATATAATACAAGAAAGATAAACTTGCTTCCCCTGGTCTTGAGATAGATGCACTGATCAACCTTATTTTCTTTAAAGCCAAAAGAGGTTACCACCTCATCAAATTTCAAATACAATTATCTAGATGCTTGTTTCAAGCCATAGATTGACTTCTTCAATCTACAGACTAAATATTCTCTTCCATTTTTTAAAAAATTCTCAGACTATTTCATATATACTTTCTCACTGAGATTACCATTTAAAAAAGCAATCATTACGTCCATCTGATGAAGCTTTAAGTCATAATGAGCTACTAAAGATATGATGATTCTGAAGAAATCTTTTGTGGATATTGAAAAAAAGATTTCAGTGTAATTAATTCCTTCTCTCTGAGTAAATCTTTTAGCTACCAACCTAGCCTTAAAATACTCAATCCTTCCGTTAGAATTCCTTTTAGTCTTAAATACCCACTTATATTCAATAGGTTTGCAATGCTCAATAAGCCCAACAAGCTTTCATACATTATTATTAGCCATAGACTGCATCTCTTTCTTCATAGCATTTATCCATAAATTAGACTGAGGATAAGTTACAGCATCATAATATGTCATTGGGTCAACCACATGTCCAATATTATAATCATTTTTCTCAAGATAGATATAAAAATCATTAAAAATAGTAGACCTTCTTTGTCAGGTAGATCTTCTTAATGTCACCTCATCATTAGACTGAATAGATTGAGGATTCAAAATAGGAGCATGAAGAGTAGGAACCTGAACATCCATTTTTTCAATGGATATAGAAACTATATTTTCATGTGGTGTAGTCACAGAAATGGATACAATCTCAATCTGATTGTTATCAACATCAACAACTCGAGAAGATTCCATATCAATCACATCAAATTTTGGAAATTTTGCAATATGTGACTCTACAATTCTGTTTCCTCTTTTAGGACTATAGAATTTGTATCGTTTAGTATGTTCTGGATATCCAATGAAATAGCAACGACTGATTCTGAGGTCAATCTTTTTTTCTATAGGATTATATATTCTCACTTCTGTAGAACAACCACAAATCCAAAAATGGTTCAAACTAGATTTTCTATCAGTCCAAATTTTAAAAGATATTTTGAATACAGATTTACTAGAAACCTATTAAGAATATACAAGATAGTTTTAATAGTCTCATCCCATAGATATTCAAATAAATTTGATATACTTATCAAGCTCCTCATCATATATTTAAGGATGCGATTATGCCTTTCGGCCACACTATTTTGCTCAGGACTATCAGGCATAGTATATTGGACTACAATCTTATAATTTTATAAGTATTTGATAAACAGACCCATATGCTGCCTTGCTACATCATGTTTGCCTTAATATTCACTTTCACGGTCAGATCTCATAATCTTGATGACCTTTTTCTAATTATTTTTCAACTTCTATTTTAAATTTTTCAAGAGCATCAGATTTTTTTTACTTAAATAAAGATAATCATATCAAAAAAATATTAATAAATATAATAAAGTATTTATTGCTATAGATTGTAGAGGAATAAGATTTACTAATATCAGTGTGAATTATCTGTAGAAGGCCAGAACTATGAGTTGCCCTTTTCATTTTAGTCTTAGTCAATTTACCCATAATAAAATCAATGCAAGTCTCCATGTTCCTAAAATCCAAGATAGGTAAGATATCATCCTTAATCAGTCTATCAATTCTTTCCTTAAATATGTGTCCTAAGCATTTGTGCCACAACATAGAGGATCTTTTTTTGATTCTAGAATATTTTGCAATTATATTCTCAATATTCAAAGAAGCATGTGGATTATCATAAGGTAAACATAATTTATATAATTCATTACTCAAAATGCCATAATCAATAATTTAAGAATTAAATATTAAATTAACTTTCCATCATGGAAATCAAAACCAAAATGAATATTATCCAAAAAGAAAATAGAAATCAAATTCTATCTAAAAAAAGATACATAAAAGATGTTTTCTAAAAAAATTTTAAAATTAGACTCTAAAAATAATTTGACAAGTCCTATGTATTCTACTTCAACTTAAAGATCATTTTCTACTTTCAATTTGATCTTTTTCAGGCTTAGTTTTCTCTTATTTATGAATCCTTGCAAAAAATTGATAACATGAATGGTGGCACCACTATCTATCCACAAAGAATTAATTGAGACATTAACTATGACTCATAATAAACAAGAGCTAGGGACTTACCTTCTTGTTTTTGTTTCTTTTCTAACCAACATTTGAATTTATAGCATTGACTCCTTATGTGGCCTTTCTTTTTAGAGTGAAAACACTTGACACCATTTCTAATGGCAACTTTAGGATCTTTTACAGAATAATTCTGATCAGGATTGTTACCATGTTCGTTAGCATCTTGAGACTGTTTAGGAGCAGCAAGTTTATTCTTTTTCTTCTTCATAAAATCTTTACTAGAATAGGATTGGGGTTGGAAGGAAAGAAGGGCAATCTCACTCTTTTCTTTCTTTAATTTCTCTTTCTCAGTAACTTATTTAGTGATCAATTCATTAATACTTTAGATTTTATTTAGAGTATTATAAGCAGTTTTGATCTGAAAAAATTTAGCAGGTAAGGAATTCAAAGTATGAGGCATTAGAAAAGAGTCAGGCAGTTCAATTTTTAAACTCTTAAGTTTGGTTTAGAGATGAACCATTTTTATTATATATTTCCTGACACTCCCAACATTATTATATCTCATGGTCGTCAAGTTTTTCATCAGACATCTAGACTCAGCATTTTTAGATACAAGATATCTCTGTTCTATAGTATCAAACAGTTTCTTAGCACTATTGATTTCTGATAGACCACTCAGAAGATGCTCAGAAACTGACTTCTTAATAGCAATTAAGTTAAGCCTGTTAGATTTTTTTTACTTAGCAAAATAATCTTTCTATTTTGATGTACTCTGATCATTAAGATCATCAGGTTGATTCTCACATAATGTCAGATCAATATCAGCAATTTCTAAAGCAAATTTCATGTCTTATTTTCATCTTTTATAATTTGAATTAGTTAAGACTTCAATGATGACATTGTTATTATTAACACCAAATGAAATTATACAAACAAATAATAGGAATACAAAATATTAGATAATGAATATTTATAAATAACACAGTTATATAATGAAATAAACAATATATAAGAGCCTAAATACTATATCACATATTTCTCTTTGGGCAGAACATGCAATATACATAAGAGCTCTTTACATGAGGCCATAAAAAAATATCATAGCATTCAAAAATCTATCTCCTTTGGACAGATAGATCTCAAAAGTTAGAGTATCCTTGCAACATAATGGTCCACATAATTTTTAGTTAAAATATACAATAACCTCCTTTGGACAGATGATTATATGTCACAACTAGAAAATATCTCTCTAATAATGAAAAATTTCATGAACTAACATAAATAAACTATTTTGGTGATAAATATTCATGCTAATCTATAAAATTATTTATATAAAAAATTAAATGCCTAAGATGATCAAGTTCATTATGGGATATTTAACAATATGCATCCTACTAATCATAACATAATAAAATATTATATTCCATAAGCTACAGTAATATGTTTGTACAGTTCAAAAAATATATTATACCAAAATTAATATCAAAAATTAATTTTCTGAATAGCATTATCAGCAATAAAATTTTAGAAAGCAAATTAAAAGTTTGAAGGACTAATATAAAATAATAATCTTCAATAGGAGCTTAATTGCAAAATAGAGATTTTACATAATAAATTACATTATAAGGGCTAAAATGCAATTTTGCTGGACTAAAATTAAATTTTTATAATTACAGGGACTAAATTATAAATTTATTTGGACTAAAATTTAATTTTATAATGATAGGGACTAAAATGCAAAAACTACATAAAAACAAAACTTGAGCTAATTGGGTTCGGATTTTGGGTTATTTTGGGTTGAAACCCAAAACCCGAAACCCATTAAGATGGGTTTGTTATTGGGTGGCTGGAAAAGGGCTTGACCGGCGCCTCTTCCGCCCCTAAGATCGGCTGGCGGCCGCCGTCCTAATTAATCCGGCCATGGTTGGCCACCGAGCCTCGATCCGCCGCCCACTGTTGGTGGCCAGGGAGGCCGACGACGATGGGAGCATCATGCGGTGGCAAAAGGGGGGCAAAGGAGGGGTGCCGAGACCGACGCTCCCCACCTCTTTTCCGTTCGGTGGTAGGTGGCCGGGAGGCCGACCATCTCGCCATTCCAACCTTCACCGTCGGCCTCCACTTTCATTCCGCCGCCCATGGAGGAGGGTACACTGCGAAGGAACCGATGCTCGAAAATCCCTTTTTTTTTTTTTTTTTGTTTGAAGCCGAGAAGATGGGACCGGTGGTCAGCGCCACCGCCCATCGGGCCACCGCCGGATCCCCTGGATGGGGCCGCTGGCTAGATGGCCGCAGCTGGTCGTGCACGAGTCAAGGAGAAGGAGGGCTCATGGTGGAAATCGCCGCGCCTCTCATTTTTTTTTTTTTTTTGTTCAGATCCTTGAACCGAGAGGATGTGGGTGGGCTTCTCCGCCGACTGGTCCATAGCCGTCGGCTCGATCCCTCTTGATCGTTGCTTGACCTAGATCCGGCCAGAGAGACGTCTGGCCGGCAAGAAGAAACGGAGAAGTGGAAGGGCATGGTAAGACTTGTGCCATTTTTTTTTATTGATTCTAATGCTGATACCACATGTAGATTCCATGAATTGCGATTAGAATACAAAAGATAGATATAGATGCATATCCGTATTCGTTATTAATTTATCAAGAACGATAGAAGAAAATGCTGAGACGAATACCGAAATTAAATCCTTCTCCATTAGCTTTCTCTCAATAAGCAGCTATTCGATAGGATAAATCAAAGAGTTAGTCCCACGATATTTATAAAAAATAAAAAAAAAATGTAGTCATATAAAATAAAATTCTAACAGATTTATCCATCATAAGCTCATGTTGAACTAAAGTCCTAATTATACAAACTTAAAATGAGGTGCACCTAACCCAAAATAAAAAAATCATAAATAATATTAGACTTACATACATATTTCATATAATTAATTTATTTTTAATAAAATAAATAAAATAATTAATTAAAAATAATTTATAATTAAAAAAATTCTCATATATGCATGGTCAAATTAAGCAAGGAGAGTATGGCATATTCTCTTTCATAATGCTGTCTTCAAGATGTTGTTTCCGTTTGGCCAATGATTCCATGTGGTTAATTTAATCAATAATTTAGATAGGCTTCCCCATCATAGTAGTGGTTCCCCATGATGGGATTAGTAGTTTCATGCATGAATGTTCCGTGGTCCTCCTGCTACATCTATATGCATATGATATATGGTTTATAACTCGTGGATATACCTCAGGTCTACAAAACCTAGCTTGAAGACATATTCCTTTTGAGGGTCTATAAAACCATAAGAAAAAAGAAAAAAAAACTGATGGAATTAATTTTACGTTGATTTGATCAAGCATTTTAATAGGGCTAATTGAAAATTTTGGTTCTCCTCCGTCTAATCTTGCATCATTTCTTCCCTATCTTCAATAAACAAACAAAACATTGGTAAAGACCCTAAAGAGTTAGCAATAAATAAAATATGGGGAGTCAATATAATTTCATTTTTAAAAGGATGTACGGAGGTCGGTCCAGTTTAAAACACGGGTACTGGCTGGTATACAGGATCTCTATTTTGTTTGTCTCAAGTCATTAAGATAAGCCTACTCTTAATCAGTAGCACATGGAAAAGAAGACATAGACATGAATGATATGCACATGGAATATTATTGCCTTATGGGTTCCAATTAATTTCTGCTTCTTGTTGTGTGCCATATAAGCTCATATAGTTACTCCTAGCTCAAAGGAGACGGTTGAAAAGAACCAGTTTTTATACTCGAGCACTACTAGTAGTTCCCGACCCTAAAACATACGAAACGCTATATCAAGGGAGCGTATATTTTACAGTCCAACTTGGATTATTATTTTTTTTCTCCGTGAAAAGAAACAATCATTGTGCGTGTCCAGCTGACGATATGGTTATTCTTGGAGAAAGATTGACCATACCTAAGGCCAGCTATATGAAGATCACGAGCTTCTTGTTCATGGATCACCCATTCAAAGCACCAAAAAGTTTTCGTTCGAAAAGAGATGAGAGAGAGGGAGTTTATTAAGGTAGTCTTCAAAAATCTCTGAATCTAGGATATTATTTTCTCGACTAATTAAGATAAAAGCATCTTTAATTAATAATTTAGATTATTTGTAAAAAGATATAATTTAAGATCGATGGTTCGACTGGGCCTCCCAATACATTAATTCCACTCGCTTCTACTTTTCTTCATTAATATATTTTGACTCGAACTCCTTCGTTGCAATATATCTACGGATAAGGACCTTCTTCGAACATTTGGTCACCTCGGCTACAACAAACGTGCTCGATCGAAGGTAAGGTAATGCTGACTTGTATACAAAAGACGTAGCCAAGTCATCCCAACACATACTCCGAAGTTACCAAGCTGTCCCTTGTAAACGCTCGCTCGATCACCTAACATCCAATCCCGACATGATGATCTCTACAGTCCGTCACCCTCTCCTCTCGTACGCATGCTCCCCCGGGCCAACTTGCTTCCTGCGCGCGCCAAACCAAGAGAGGAAAAGAAACATGGGAGGGGCGAAACAATAATAGAACACCACCAACAAAGATGGTGGGGGGGGGGGGGGGGAGAAAAGGAAATACGGGTAAAAGGTGAAGCCCCCAATCGTCTCCGTTGGTGACAGCTGCGGCATGTGCAGAGATGCACCCCACCATTAATTGTAGATCTTCTCCGCTGTCTGTACGTCCGTTCATATCCTCCAAGTGCCCACCCATCTCCATAGTCCACACTACCACCATAAAAACTTACATGCACACCCCACCAAGAAACTTCTCATTCCTTCTCTCATTAATTAATCTTAAAACCATCAATTCACAACTCGAATCCTGTTTTTTTTTTTTTTTTTTTTCCGTAGAGGAAGCTTGAGGAGTTCCACCTGTCAAGCCGGCATGCCCTCTATAGACTCTGGTGCCGATTTTGATTTTGTGCTGATATACCGACCCAGATGGCAAAGACATTGATTGATTGGCATTCTTCATGCCGTGGATGTTGGGTAATATTAGAGCGATATTTGTACAGCGTACATATATCTCTTTTAAATGGTTATCATCGTGGCTATATGAACCATGCATCGATGGGTCAGTTTCGGGAAGGAGGAGGCACAGGAATGATATATATATATTCACACCATGGAAGAGCTTCACGATATGGTCCTGATACTGTTGTTGGGCCTGAGTAATGATGAGTTTACTGGTGACGGTCCCCTCCTCTTTGTGCGCATTTTAGCCAACATCCCATGAGCTGTGGAGGTACATCGACTCGCAAGCATTTGGCCCAGCTGGACATTAAATGGGAGGACCACCTTATGATTACACAGTCAGTCACAGGCTGGCGGCACAGAATACGGAGGGTGGGGGTTAAAACTGAGATCAGATATTTCCGCGGAAGGTCGGATGCAACTGCGTGGAATTTTAACTTGATTACATGACATCTTCGAACTTGGGAGGCATTGCTAACAAGCGTATAATTAAAAACAAGAGCTTCACTAACTAACCTGACATGAAGCTTTTGTTTGTTATTTTATATATATTTGAAAATTATGCTGTAACTAGTTTCAAATAGAATTTGTAGCTGGAAGATAAATTCGTTCAAAATTTTAAATTAAATTATAAGATAAAGATTGACTTAAGAATAGATTTTATCGGTGATTTTGTGTAAAATCAATTGAATTTTCGATAGTGAGCTCGAAAAAAATTATTCGATTGAAAAGATTATATTGATAATTCTTAAGAAGAATCTTGGAGAGTGGACATAGCTGTGTTATACCGAACTACTATAAAATTATTTAAGTTTATTGTATACTTATTTTTTTTGTGCTCTTCACTTATACTCTATTGTTTACTCATCTAAAGTATCATATTTCAGCATAATCACTTCACTAATTTAAAATTCAATAATTAATTATTTTAATTTTTTAAATTTAATTCATCATCTCTTTTGAATTATCTAGCTGAGAAATAAGTGATATCAGAGCTTGGTACTTAGCTATATTTGATCAAATGATCAAAAGTTAAGATTGAATAACAACTCTAATGAGTGCCTCTCTTGTCGAAGGATAATCGATCAACCGACCATCCTTATTCAATGAAAAAAACTACACTTATTGGAAGGAACACATGCATATTTATATTCAAGTATTAGATTATTAACTTTGAAGAGCGATAATTAATGGCCCACACACACTTCCATAATTAGAGTAGATGGAGTCAAAGTTTTTAAATCAAAAAAGAATTGGGATGAGCATGATATAAAAATGATTGAATTGAATGTAAAAGCCATGAATGCTTTATATTGTATATTAGATGCTAATGAATTCAATAGAATCTCTACATGTATTGACGTAGAAACTGATCGTCGCCGAAATCAGCTGGAGCGGAGGTGGACAAGATCGCTGTCGGGGACCTGCAAAATAAAGTTTCGTCCAGAGCCGGTGAGAGGTGGCTCCGACATGACCCTCTGATGATCAAGTCAGCTCTGGCCAATAGGAATGGAGTGCTCGGAAATGAGTTCCATGGAGCTTAGAGTTTAAAGCTTAGAGATCAGAGATTAGAGTTAGCATATCTGAAGGATCCTTTTATAGGTGGAGCTTGATTGATGGTGATGGCTATATCGTCCGATCGTAGGCTGCTCGGGGCTGCATGGAGTTCAGTACGGAGAGGAAGGCATCGTCAAATGGATAGTGGTAGCCATACTGATGGGTCATGGGTCGCATGAGACTGATTACGGAGAGAGTGGTGTTGCCAGTAGTGATGGTCATGTCGTCCGATCACGTTGCCTGTGGCAGACTGATGGCGATAGTTCGTTCAGATTTGATAGCTGTAGCTCTGAGAAAGTGGGCATTGATCGGTGGACTTTGGTGTGTATCCATTCTAGAAAAATTTGGATCCCCAAAGGAGTTCGACCGAGGAAAGCTCAGAAGGAGTTCGACTAGAGGAGTGCGGAGAGAGCTCGACTCTCATAGGCATTTGGCTGAAGGGGTGTAGAGAGAGTTCGACTCTTACGGGAGTTCGACTGAAGCTCGACTGGCTGTAGGAGTTCGGCTAAAGTCCAACCGCTGAGAGTCCAAGAAGCTCGATCGATAAGCAGTTCGACCGACTGAAGGGGTTCGAAGGAGCTTGGCCACTAAATAGTCTGACCGAAGGGGATGTCTGGGAGGAGTCCGGCTCTTGAAGAAGTCTGACTGAAGCTCGATCGACTGTAGGAGTTCGGCTAAGGCCCGACCGCTGAAAGTTCGAAGGAGCTTGACCGCTGATCAGTTCAGCTCTTGCGGGAAGCCGACTGAAGCTCAACCGCTGAGGAGTCCGAAGAAGCTCGATCGTTGAGAAGCTCGATCGATTATAAGAGTTTGGCTTCTAAAGAAGTCTGACCGAAGGGAAAGCTTGGAGGGATTCGGCTAAGACCCGACCGCTGAAGCTCTTCCATGGCTACTAGTTGCGTTAAGCTAAGCACTAAACTGGATTTCGATAGGAGCGAAATTTATCCCCAACAATAGTCCCCCAACTTTCGAGTTCGAAACTCGAAGGAAGGGGGTGCAGAAAAGGCGACTACCAAAGTTCTCTTTCGGACTCCATGCTGGTTCAGGTCGGAGCTCAGAAAGAGATCTCATCTCCAGACGAAGTTGATACGGATGCTCGGAAGAGATCTGATCTACAGCTTGTGTTGACGTGGTCGCTCGGGAGAGATCTCATATCTGACCGAGGTTATCTCCAATCTTATCTGTGATCGAGGTTGGCTCGGATGTTCAAAAGAGACTTTATCTCTAGCCGAGGTTGTCTTGGATGCTTTGATCAAGATTGTCGTGGATCCTCAGGAGAGATCTTATCTCCTACGGTTGAGGTTGTCTCGGGCGCTCTGGTCGAGGTTGTCTCGATCGCTCGGACCAAGGTTAATGGAGATCCTATCTTTTGTAGACTTCGAAGCTCAGACTTGGACTTTGCTCACGTTAGGATGAGGTTCTCCTTCTATTTCTAATGGACTATGGAGGCACCTTCGGATCGTCGTCCATGTCTCTTCCTCTATCTCGTCTAGGATGAACGAGGCCTTCAACTTTGCTCGCATTAGGACGAGATTCTCCTCTTATTCCTAACGGACTGTGAGGGCATATTCGGACCGTCGTCCATCTCCCTCCATCTCATCTAAGGTGAACGAGACCTTCGACTTTGTTCGTGTTAGGATGATGTTCCCTCTCCCTATTCCTAACGGATTATGGGGCACATATGGACCATCGTCCATGCCTCTCTTCCATCTCGTCTAAGGTGAACGAGACCTTCGACTTTGCTTGTGTTAGAACGAGATTCCTCCTCCTATTCCTAATGGACTGTGGGGGTACATTCGGATCATCGTCCATCTTCCTCCATCTTGTCTAAGGTGAACGAGGCCTTCGACTTTGCTCACGTTAGGACGAGGTTCCTCCTCCTCCTATTTCTAACAGGCTGTGGGGGCACATACGGACCATCGTCCATGTCTCTCCCTCCATCTTGTCTAAGATGAATGAGGCCTTCGACTTTGCTCATGCTAGGATGAGATTCTCTTCCTGTTCCTAATGAACTGTGGGGCCACATATAGACCATCATCCCTACCTCTCCTCCCATCTCGTCTAAGATGAACGAGGCCTTCGACTTTGCTCGCGCTAGGATGAGGTTCTCCTTTTGTTCCTAGCAGGCCACTTTCGCTCGTTTCTTTTCTGTCATCACATAGTTTTTGCACCCAGAAATAATATTATTGAATGGAAAGGATTTTACCGAGGGAAAGTTACTGGCAGCACATCCCCATTTCAGAGTCATGGGGGTGTTGTTCCTCCGGGTTCCCTTGGGCAGCAAGGCCCGGGCTGGACGACCTCCTCTATCTCGTGTTGGCCTTCTCAATTTGGAGCAAACTTCTCTTGGCTTTGTCGCTGGGAGACAACAAATCACCGATGTACCAAGCTTCTCCCGGGGGTGATGTTGATGACGCCGTGAGGCGGCCGATCTTCTTATTTCTGATTATGGCAGTGTCATTGGCCGATCTTCTTCTGCTTCAGATTGGCATCGAAGGAATTTATCCAGTTGCCCCTTTCTAATGAGCTTTTCAATTTCGTCTCGGAGCTGAATATATTCCTCAGTGCCGTGGTCATGGTCGCGATGGTAGAGGCAGTACTTGCTTCGATCGTGCTTATTTGGGGGAGGTCGGAGTCCTTCTAGTCTTGGCAGCTGATTCTTAACTTTCATGAGAATTTGAGTTCGAGAAGCGTTGAGGGGGACTTCTTCACGCCCTTCTGTTGGGGCTTCATTGGTGGTGAGCTCGAGGAGTTCGGGCCTTGCTTGTGCTAAGGAGGTCGTGAGCACGATCGAACTTCCTATGAAACCTTATATGGGAGAATTTCATGCTTCTTAGTCGGGACTTCCTTGATGACGAGCTCGAGGGAGAGCTCGGCCTGGCTTGTCCGAACTTCATTCCACTTCCTGTAAATTCTTTATAGGAGCTTCCTTGAAGACATACTCGAGGGTGAGTTCGGCCTCCTGTAAAGCTTTCATCGGGAGGGCTTCATGCTTCTTTGTCCGAACTTCCTAGATGGCGAGCTCGAGGGGGAGTTTGGCCTCGCTCGTGCTGGGGTGGTCATGGGCGCGGCCAAACTTCATTCCATTTCCTATGAAATCTGTGTAGGGGATTCCCTTTGTCGGGGCTTTCATGCTCCCGGGCCCGAGTGGGAGTTCAAGAATGCGGCCGAGCTTCACTCGATTTTTCTTTATCATCCTTGGCCCTGAAGGCCTCTTCAGCTCGGGTATAATCTTCGACCTGAGTCAACAGATCGGCGAAGTTCCTGGGATACTTCTTCTCTAGGGGGAACAGCAAGTCATTCTTCTGAAGGCCGCCCTTAAGTGCGGCCATCGCAACAGACTGGTCCAAGTCCCGAACCTCCAATGCCGCGGTGTTAAATCGGATGACGTATGCTCGGATGGATTCTCCCTGCTTCTGTTTGACATTCATCAGAGAATCCGAACTTTGGTATGGACATCGGCTGCTGATGAAGTGGGCCACGAATTGATGGCTCATCTAGTCAAAAGAGAATATCGCACCCAGCTTCAACGTCGAGTACCAATTTTTAAATACTCCTTTTAAGATAGATGGAAAAGCTCGACACAGTATGGAGTCTGAAGCACCATGGAGTAGCATCATAGCACGGAAGGCCTCCAGATGATCAATCGGATCAGAAGTTTCATCGTAGCTTTCAAGTTGAGGAAGCTCAAAGTTTGATGGAACGGACTCTTACATAATCTGGAGGGAGAAAGGGGGATCGGTGCGGGCGTCGGCATGATGAGCCGGGGCCACGTTGTCGAGCTCTTCAATCTGTCGATCCATCTTTCGTAGTCTATGATTAAGGGCGTCGTCCTAGTTGTCGATCTTGGGAGACTTTCGAAAAGGTCTCCTCTAGAGGAGAACCATGATCCGAATATGGATCCTCGACTCTATGTTCCCCTTTCCGAGGGGAGGTGGGTACACTGGCCCGAGTACTCTTTCTTGGGGCCAATTTTCGACATTTGGATGGTGGGTTTCTTAGTGGAATCATCGTCGGAGGCTGCTGCATGGCCTACATTACCTCCGTGAGGTCATGAACTTGTCGGACAAGTAGGTTGAACTGCACCACATCCACCATGGGTATAGATGAAACCTGAGCTACAGGGACTGAAGTAAAAACAGACGGGTCTAGATGGGATCGGGCCATGGAGGCTGTCGATCATCGAGTCGAAGCTCTTCTGGGAGGCATTTTCTTTCGAAGAAAGAACTTCAGAGAGGAAGAAGAGAGATCTCCAGAGAGAGAAGAGAGATATCATCACCAAGTACTTCTTTAAGAATAAGGGGACCTCGGAGGTTTGGGCTCTTCCTCTAGCGCCAATCTATTGATGCAGAAATTGGTCATCATCGAAATTAGTTGGAGTGGAGGTGGACGAGGTCGCCGTCGGAGACCTGCAAAATAAAGTTCCATCCGAAGTTGGAGGGGTGGCTCCGGTAGGATCCTCCGACGATCAAGTTAGCTCTGGCCAATAGGAATGGAGTGCTTGAAAATGAGTTCCACGAAGCTTAGAATTTAAAGCTTAAAGATCAGAGATTAGAGTTAGCATATCTGGAGGGTCCTTTTATAGGTGGAGCTTGATTGATTGTGATGGCCATATCGTTCGACCATAGGCCGCTCGGAGCCGCATGGAGTTCGATACGGAGAGGAAGGCATCGTCAGGCGGATAGTGGCAGCCATGTTGATGGATCATGGGCTGCATGGGGCTGATTATGGAGAGAGTAGTATTGCCAGTAGTGGTAGCCATGTCGTTCGATCATGTTGTCTGTGGCAGACTGATGGTGATAGTTCATCCAGATTTGATAGTCGTAGCTCTGAGAAAGTGGGCATTGATCGGTGGACTTCGGTGTGTATCCATTCCAGAGGAATTCAGATCCCTAAAGGAGTTCGGCCGAGGAAAGCTCGGAAGGAGTTCGACTGGAGGAGTGCGGAGAGAGCTCGGCTCTCATAGGCGTTTGACTGGAGGGGTGCAGAGAGAGTTTGGCTCTTGCGGGAGTCCGATTGAAGCTTGGCCGACTGTAGGAGTTCGGCTAAAGTCCGATCGTTAAGAGTCTAAGGAGCTCGATCGATAAGCAGTTCGATCGACTGAAGGGGTTCAAAGGAGCTCGATCGCTAAGCAGTCTGATCGAAGGGGATGTCCGAGAGGAGTTCGGCTCCCAAAGAAGTCCGACTGAAGCTCGATCGATTGTAGAAGTTTGGCTAAGGCCCGACCGCTGGGAGTCCAAAGGAGCTCGATCGTTGATCAGTTTGGCTCTTATGGAAATCTAACCGAAGCTCGGCCGTTGAGGAGTCCGAAGGAGCTCGATCGCTGAGAAGCTCGATCGATTGTTAGAGTTCGACTTCTGAAGAAGTCTGATCGAAGGGGAAGCTTGGAGGGATTCGACTAAGACCCGATCGCTGAAGCTTTTTCATGGCTACCAGTTGCGTTAAGCTGAGCATCGAACTGGACTTTGGTAGGGTCGGGGTTTATCCCCAACGACATGCATTTTAGCTAAAAAAATTTAGAATGACTAGAGGTTATCCATGAGGGTACCAATTAAGTGAAGGAGTCTAAAATTAATATACTTGTTCATAGATATGAATTGATTAAAATAAAAATAAATGAGTCTATTACCGACATGTTTACTATATTTACTGATATTATCAATAGTTTAAAAAATTAAAAAATTCATACACTAACAGTGAACTTGTTCGAAAAATTCTTAGGTTTCTTTCAAAGGCGTGGAAAGTAAAGATCACTGCAATCCAAGAAGTCAAGGATCTTAATACACTTTCATTGGAGGAGCTTCTTGTGAGCTCAGAAGTGGTGCTCCCAAGTCTTAAAAATATGAGAAGAAAGATCATGAGAAGATGGGAGCAAGCCAAAGAAGATATCAGCCTGGATAAGCATAGTGCAGGAACTTATCTGGCTCACCCTGAGACTAGATCGGCTAAGTTGAAAATTGGACTGACTCAGTCTGAGACTAGGTCGACTATGTCTTAGAGAAAATTCAGATAGAAAGTAGTATTTTTGGGACTATTGGCATGGTACATAAATGGATCGGCTTAGTTTGAAATTGAGCTAGCTCAGTGTCGCGGGATTAGTTTTATGTACGTGGGTTATTTGGATTTGGAAGAGTTTATCTATGAGCTTAGGGCCTGATCCTTTTATAAATTATTTATATTGAAAATAGATCAAGAATTGTAACATACTAAAATTATACTGAATAAAGTTCTTTTCTTCCAAAAAACTC
Source organism: Cocos nucifera (assembly GCA_006176705.1). Lineage (NCBI taxonomy): Eukaryota > Viridiplantae > Streptophyta > Magnoliopsida > Arecales > Arecaceae > Cocos > Cocos nucifera. The sequence continues at coordinate 412,401 of QRFJ01002371.1, forward strand.
TTCTTCTCTTTCTCTATTCCTTAAATCCCACTACTACAGAATTGGGCTACGACAGCGGTTTGTAATCGCTGTCATAGTCCAAAAATCGCTGTCACGCTGTCGTAGCCCAAAAACCACTATCGTAGTCCAAAAAATCATTGCTATAGGATATGAAAGCGGTTAACTAATCGCTGCCACTGCAGCCATCGTCATAGATCTATGACAGCGGTTGTTGCAGCGGTTATGAAAATCACTACCATAGACGTCTATTGCAGCGATTTTCAAACCACTATCATAGGCTTGTCTATGGTAGCGGTTATAGAACCGCTATGATAGGTCTAATGCAATGGTTGACATATTACCTACGATAGCGGTTGCCACATCTACGACAGCGATTGTAAAATCGCTATCGTAGCTTTTGAATAATTAAAAAAATATAAAATTTTTAATTTTTTTATATATTTTATCTGATAAATGCAGAGATTTATAACATAGAAAAATATTATAAACATAAAAATATTTCTAAAATACTAAAATTTTATTATCGAATAAAATTTATTATAATATTTTTTTTAAAAAAATATATCAAAAGTCTCCTAAATCTACATCATCGTTGTTCCTGGAAGATGGAGCATGAGCTGGAGCCAGAGTTGGAGCTAGAGCCGAAGCTGGAGGAGCTAGAGCTGGAATATGCGCCAATATATTCTCAAAGCCCGTGAAGACACCTCCAAAACATGCGTTGAGCGTCGACACTATGTCTCTCACGATGCCCTCCAGATGAGATGCACTGTCTTCAGCCCGATCTGTCCATGTCGTAGCATGATCTGTCCATGCCAACGCTACCTCAAGCTCTTTCTGATTGACGACACTGAAAGCCTATGAAGAGACGCTCACCTTTGATCAATAGCTAGTTGGCGTATGTTCGAGCCTGCATTGAATTCTCCCAGAGTACTCAGGCCCCAAGACTTGAGACAGATGGGGCCAAAGGTATCCGGACCCTCGCTCGCGAGCGCATTTAACTGATTCTATAATTATAAATATAAATAAAAATTTATAAAAAATGCTATAATACTAATCATATATACTAATATATTTAATACTTATAAAAATCCTCTTGATCGTGGCATTCATCAGCCTATCCTTCTTGTCCATACGACTGGATTGAAAGATCTCGCTACAGCTGGACATCACTCTATCTCTCATTAGCTATAACAATGGATCAGTTTATCAGAAATATAAAAAAAATATCAATTTAATTTATCTAGTAAGATTTAGAATTCATTATCTTTCTATGCACATGATTGGCCATAGACTCACGGTCGGGAATGTGCGTATAATCCTAGGCTGTCCGATTCTTCCGATTCTGATGGAAGGTAGCCTAACAAGTATTTAAATAAATAATAAATATTTAAAAAATATTTAAATATAACTTTAAGCATGTTGAAAAATTTAAAAGTTTGTCATTTTACCTCAAACTTTGGGCTCTTCTAATGTATAACCATCCTCTCCCATTGACTCGGAGGATAGTACTGTATCCAAGAAACAAGCTCCTCTAGAGTGTCTTGTCGGTGCTCGAGCCATCCTCTATGGAGCTTGATCTTGTAGCCCTAGTATAACTCCTCGATCTTCTTCAGTCGAGCATCTCGAGTTCTCTCATGATTAGAAAAATCGTACCTCCTCTGCATAAAATTATCAAAAGATAATTATAAAATTATTCTAATCAAACATAGTGTAAACATGTAAAATATAAAAATATAATTAAGATGCACTTACCCATATCTCCTTTCATATCCGATCCCTAATAGTATCATCCATCAATCGCAAGTCTCTAGGCTCTACGAGAATAATGTCTGACCGCCTCATAAGCATTCCAAAAAAAGAATGCATCTCCTGTGTGGTCTCTCCTACTGGCCTCCCCTCCAGATCATATTGTACTATCACCTGATGCTGGCGATTTCACATATGTGCCATACGTATGGGACCATAAAATATCCTACTGGATGATGCATCTGCAATGAAAATATATTATACAAATATATAAGTATACAAATACTATATAAAAAAAAATAAATAAATAATATAATAAAAATATATAGTCAGATGTCAGTGGAGTAGCATGTGTTGGAGATATGGGTGATGGTAGAGGCTCAAATACTTATGGAGTACTAGATACTATCAGTGGAGTAGATGCCGATGGTGGAGATCTCTGAGCAGCCGATGCGAAGGTGGATGGAATATGCTTTGACTGCTCCTCAGATGCTAAAATCTGTGCAATTCGTCGAGAGGCAGGGGTGAAAGCTAGATGGCATTTTGGTGCTATCATGACTTGCAACGTTAATGAATATTAACCAATATAAAATATTGCATAATAATCAAAGATATGCCTAGGTACCATTCATATAATTACATATAAATATACGTATGCCAAAGATTATATACACTAATCAATTGACGGATCTATCGTTATGCAATATAATAAACAAAAGCAATAAGATGGGGGTTCTCTTAGCGATCGGAGGTTCTCTTAGTGGCCAACACGGCTCACGGCATGGCCTACCGACATGATATAGTCTAAGGCACAAACTACCAACATGGCATGATTGTGTATTCGAGCCAGCTCGACTGTGTGCCATCCTCTGTTCTTGGCTGTCTTCGTCCTCCCCTCATCTTTTTGACTGTCCATCTCCCATTCAATCTCCATCGCCGACGAGGTCGGACCCCCTCCCTAATTCCTCTCTCCCTCTCTCGATCTTCCTCTCTCCCTCTCTTGATATCATCCCTCGCTAGCGAGGTAGGACCCCCTCCCTCCCTCTCTGCCTCTCTCGATCTCCCTCGTCGACGATGATGGTGAGGCCGAACCCCTCCCTCCCTCTCTCACTCTCTCGATCTCCCTCGTCGGTGAGTCGGACCTCCTCCCTCCCTCTCTCTCTCTCTCGGTCTCCCTCACCGATGACGACGGTGAGGTCGGACCCCCTTCCTCCCTCTCTCCCTCTCTTTTTCTTAGTTTTGGGTCCCAAAATCAGATCCAAATACCCGAGATCCATTAGGATTCGGATTTGGTACTTCAAGTATGGATCTTTCGGATATTCGAGTTTGAGTCCGGTACCAGTAATTAAAATTGGATTCGAATCTGAATATCTAGATTTCAATCCAAATTCGATTGATTGATAGGTCTAGTCTAGTGATTAATAAATAATACTATAAAATTAATATAAAAAATATACCTATGACTATAGAGAGGGGGTCACATTGAAAGCTCCGAGGGTCGCCGACGATGGCACTGGAGGAAGATGAAGGTGCTAGAGGTAATCTGCAAAATAATAGCAAGATAGTGAGATAAAGAGAAGAGAGAGAAAGAGAAAGAGGAAAGAGAGAGAGGGAGAGGGGGCCCAGATGGGCGTTGTTGATGAGAAGGCCAGGGGATTGGAAGGGTAAGGGGTGGGCACTTGGGGATGGGGAGGCAGGGGCAGTGGTGGTCGAGGATGGGGAGGGCAGGGGGCAAGCGACTCGAGATGGGGAGGAAAAGGGGCGGTGGGTGGCTGGGGATGGGGAGGGTGGGGAGCGGGCGGCCGCGGTCGGAGATTGGGAGGGCGAGGGGCGGGCGGTTGGGGAGGGCAAGGGGTGGGCGGCGATTAGGGATGGAGAGGGCAGGGGCGGTGGTGGTCGGGGATAGGAGGGTAGGGGCGAGTGGTCGGGATGGGGAGGACAAGGGGTTGGCGGTGGTCGGGATGGGGAGGGTGGGCGGCCGAGGATGGGAAGGGCGGGGGGCGGCGATCATGGTCTAGATGGGAAGGTGAGGGCGGGCGGCCGGGAGGGCAAGGCCTGACGGCAGTCGGGGATACGGGGAGGTGGGGGCGGACGACCATGACCGAGGATGGGAAGGGCGGGGGGTAGGCGGTCGTGGCCGAGGTGGGTGGAGTCTCACCGGTGATGGAGAGGAGGGAAGAGAGAGAGAGAACACATGCATGAGAGGAAAGGAAAATTGAAGATTTTTAACCTAACCTACGGTAACAATTTTTGAACCGCTGTTATAAATCTATGATAGTGGTTATGGTAAACCACTGCAATAGATCTACAGCAGTGGTTTATAACTGCTGTCATAGATCTATAGTAGTGATTTTTAGTAACCACTGTCGTAGGTTGAAAATAATTTTTTTTTAAATATTATATAATTTTAAAATTTAATGCTCATCTTCACCATTCATTATCTAAATAATTATCATTAAAGTATCATCACAAAAGATCACCTCGATCCGATGGCTCTAGCTTTATCGATCAGAGAATTCGATTTCGATGATCACGAACGATGATGCGATGACTGATAGATAGAGACCCCCGATCGATCCAAAAATCTATAATGATGATTTCAGTGATATTTATAGCATACTATTAAAGTTTTACTTCAATCGAATATCATTATCATAGTCAATTTAGTATGAAATAATTTCGACCGTTAAATTAGAAACAAGCGATCAAAGGGCTAAACGACGTCTAATTATGAGATAATTTTTTAGTTAAATGATCTTTCCTATAATTTTAATCATTTTATATGGTGATGATAATAAAATTTAAATTATTTTCATATGAACTATTCATGTTAAGCAGATATTATAAAAGCACGAGCATATATATATATATATAACAACTAATGGAGTTTAAGAATGGTTATTAGGCGACGTATAGTTTTACATCATTCTTAGTCTCACGAGTTAAATTTTATAATCATCATCATAAAAAAAAATTAAAGTAGTAGTCAAGATCATTTATAAAAAAAATTATCTCATAATCGGATACCGTCTGGTCCTTTAATCACTCATTTATCATTTAATGGCCGAAATTAACCTATACTAAATCGACCAAGATAATGATATCTGATTGAAGTAAAACTTTGATAGTATGCTACAAAAATAACTGAGATAATTGTTGTAGATTTTTAGACCTATTAGAGGTCTCCATCTATCAGATCATCGCATCGTCGTTCATGATCATTGAAATCAAATTTTTTTGATCAATGAAACTAGGACTATCAGATCGAGGTGATCTTTTGCGATGATACTCTAATGATAATTATTTAGATAATGAATGATGAATATAGATATTAAATTTTAAAATTATATATTATTTAGAGAAAAATAAAAAAATATATTATAGTAGTTATAAATAACCGCTGTCATAGATCGACGTATAGCAGCGGTTACAAAAAACCACTGCTATAGATCCGATATATGACTACAGTTACAAGAAACTGCTACTATAGGTCGGACCTATGGTAGTAGTTACAAAAAACCACTGCCATAGGTCGGACTATGGCAGTGATTTATTGTAACCACTGTTATAGATCGGACCTATAGCAGCAGTTCTTTATAACCGCTACCATAGACTTTATTGCAGTGATTTCAAAAATCACTGCCATAGTATGCACTATCGTAGGCTCTTTTTATAGTAGTGTCTATTGATCATGCTTCTGTGTAAATCTCTAGGAGAAGTTCATTCCTTGTTACTGGCTAATCATTAGTGGCTACGCCAGTCCGTGTGAGGAGATCTTGTTTCTCCAATATTTGGTATCAGAGCGGTGTTGCATGGAAGGAAGGCACCTAGGATTTCTACATCCAAAATCTATTGCACCAAGTTTTATCTTAAAATCTTCTTGTTTTCTTTATGGTTATCTCTAGATTGAGGTGGAGAGTTGTTACATGAAGAAAAGATGATACAGAAGGTTGGAAGAAGGATCTAGGGCCCATAGATCTTTATTGAAGGATAGTGTTGCTGGTGTGTGATCGTAAAAGGATGTTAGGATTTTGTTCTTGACTTGATTGTAGTCATGGGATCAAGTAGAATCAAGGTGGATTTTGAAAAGTTTGATGGTAAGAAAAACTTTACGTTATGGTAGCAAAGGATAAAAAACTTGTTGGTTCAGTAGAGAATCTTCAAGGTCTTGATAAGAAAAAGGTTAGAAAAAATTAGTGTTGAGGATAGAAAAAAGTTGGAAGAAATTGCTTTTAGCACAATCAAAATATGCTTGACCGATCAGGTATTACCCAAGATTTGTACAAAGACCACAGCAAAGAGGCTCTAGACGAGATTGAAAAATACATACATAGAAAAGAATATGATCAATAAGCTATGGTTGAAGAAATAGTTTTACAGTCTGAGGATGCCCAAAGATGGAGATATTATTGCACATATCTAGAGGTTCAATCAGGTGTGTTATGAGATGATGAGTTTGAATATGAAGATTGATGAGGAAGATCAGGCATTGCTACTACTATGTTCTCTCTCAGGTTCTTATGATGTTTTCATAACAATTTTAGTTTATGGAAAGAAGATCCTAAACTGTGAAGAGAATGTTGGTGTGCTCAGATCAAATAAGCAAAGAAAGAAGATCTGTAAGAAAGATTCTAAGTCTGAGACCTTGGCTGTGAATGAAAGATAGGAAAGATCAATAGAGAAGGCAAAGGAGAAATACAAGGATAGGTCAAAGTCTCGGGATCAGAAGAAGACATTGAAGTGCGACAAATGTCATCAGCTTGGACACCTGAGGAGAAATTATCTTCTTTTGAGATCAGAAAAAGGAAAGGCTAGCAAGAGTGATGATACAGCTTCGATGAGCAATGAAGAAGATCTGTTAGTTATATCAGATGGATCTACAGAGTACGATACTATGTGGACATTGAATTCAGTATGCTCACACCACTATACTTTTCATCGAAAGTGGTTTGCTATCTACCAGAAAATCGATGGTAGAAGTATCATCCTTGAAGATGATCACCCATGTAAAGTAGCTGGAGTTGGCTCTATCAAGGTGAGAATGTACGATGGGATCATTCATACATTATCGAATGTTAGGCATGTACCAGAGCTAAAAAAGAATTTGATCTCTTTGGGCTACTTGGAGGAGCAGGATTACACTTTTAGTAGTTAGGCTGGGAGTGGATGCTTGAAGATATCCAAAGGAGCTTTGGTGGTGATGAGAGATAGAAGACTAAGCAATAATTTTTATAGAATAGAAGGCTCAGTGGCGAATGATAGTCCAAATATGCTAGCAGTGGCACAGGAGGAGCAGCTCTTATATCAGCTGTGGCACTATCAGATGGATCACATGAGCGACCGTGGGCTCACATAACTTAGTAGAAGAGGGATGATCCCAGCTCTGACGAAGGAGGGCACTAATTTATGTAAGCCATGTATCTTTGGCAAATAGTATAGGATGAAGTTTGCCAAAGTACCAAGCGCAGCAAAGGGATGCTGGATTTAGTGAACTTGGATATATGGGGATCGGCTCCTGTATCAGCTAGAGGTGGGGCAAGATACTTTGTTACCTTCATTGATGATTTTTTAAGAAAGATGGGTTTATCTGATCAGAGAAAAGTCAGAGGTGTTTGCTTGGTTCAGAGCTTGGAGAGTTGAGATAGAGAAGGAGTGAGAGTTGAGATAGAGAAGGAGTTAGGAAGATAGGTGAAGTATCTACGGTTGGATAATAGAGGAAAGTATATAAGCCTGGCATTTAGGAGGCACTGTGAAGAAAATGGTATCAAACGCTATTACATGGTGAAGATGACTCCCAAAGCAGAATAGTATCGCAGAGAAGATGAATCGGATACTGACCAAAAAGGCATGGAGTTTGAGACTGCAGACATTGCTTCCAAAGTTCTTTTAGGATGATGCCATAACTTTTTCTTGTTTTCTTGTTAACAGTTCTCCTCATCGCAAGCTGAACGGATGCATTCTAGAGGAGGTCTGGAGTGGGAAGATGGAGGTTGGCCACCTAAAGATATTCGATTGCCCAAACTATGCACATGTGGAGGCAACTGAGAGAAGCAAATTAGACCCAAAATCTTAAAGGATATTTTTTATTGGGTATCCATAAGGAGTCAAAGAATATTTATTGTGGAATCCTGAAACATAAATATCAGTAATCAGTAGGGATGTTATCTTTGATGAGGAAAGCATCTTGAAGAGGTCTGAAAATATAATTGGAACTGAAAAACTCAAGGTGAATAGGGGTGGCCAGTCAGAGATAGATGACATGCAGTCAGCATCCACTTATAGGAGTGTTCCTATAGAGGTGGAGCTGAATAGGAGAATAGATACTCAGATGGGAGACCAACATGGAGAGCCAGCTATTCAGGTGGAGATGCAGAATTAGCCATAGAAGGCAGGAGTGATGTGTTAGTGACAGTGTCTTTGCACAAGCTCTAGCATACTATTAGAAGATCGATCAGATATGGCGTTGATGAGGTTATCTCCTATGCACTCATCATTGCTAGTGAAGATCTAGAAAACTATGCAAAGGCTATAAAGAGTGAGGATCATGATTCATGGATATAGGCCATGATAGAGGAGATGGAATCACTTAAAAAGAATCAGACATGGCAGCTGGTGGATCTTCCAAAAGGTGCTCGACTTATTGGCTCAAAGTGCGTGTTCACAAAGAAAGAGGTACCTTTAGAACAAGATAGAGTCAGATTCAAAGTAAGACTGGTAGCAAAGTGATACTCACAAAGAAAAAAAATTGATTACACCAAAGTTTTCTCTCCTATGGTGCGTCATACATTTATTCAGATTTTGCTGTCACTGGTGGCATAGCATAACATAGAATTAGAACAGATGGACATGAAAATGGCCTTTCTTCATGAGATTTTGGAAGAAAGGATCTACATGAAGTAGCCAGATATTTTATAGAGATTGGATAATAGGAGAAGGTGTGTTTACTCAGGAGGTCACTATATGGCCTAAAACAATCCCCTAGTCAGTGGTATCATATATTTGATAGCTTTATTTTGAGCCTGAAATTTGTAAGATGTGAATATGACTATTGTGTTTATGTCAAGGATGTAGATGAGAATGATGCCCTATACATATTTCTGTATGTAGATGATGTGCTCATAGCCAGTAGAAGCATGAAAGCTGTGAAAAGGATGAAAAGAGCATTATCATCTGAGTTTGAGATGAAAGATCTAGATCTAGCACAGAAAATCCTTGGAATGAAGATTTGCAGAGATGGATGCAAAGGAGTGCTCTATTTATCTTAAGAAAGATATGTCCAGAAAGTTCTGAAGAGATTTAAAATGAAGAAGGTCAAACCTATAGAGACACAATTATCGAGCCACATATCTCTCTCCAAGTATCAAAGCCCCCAATCAGAAAAGGAGAGAGAGTACATAGATAGAGTTTCTTATGCGAATGCTATTGATAGTGTGATGTACATTATGGTATGCTGTAGATCGGATATAGCACAGTAGTGAGCATGGTTAGTAGATACATGGCTAATCCTAGAAAGAAATACTGAAAAGCATTAAAATGGATATTGAGATATCTGCATGGAACAAAGGAATTATAGTTTGCTATTTGGTGGGCAGTTTGAAGGATTTAAAGACGGAGGTTTGGGTCCTTCTAAAGGGTTTGTATATGCAAATTATGCTAGTAATCTTGATACAAGGAGATCTACTATTGGATACCTCTTCTACGTGTATAGTGGACTAATGTCTTGGAGATCAATCCTTCAGCCAATCACGGTCTTATCTACCATAGAGGTCGAGTATATTGGAATGATTGAGACCGCGATGGAAGCCCATTGGCTTAGGAGGCTGATTGTTGAGTTGGGGGTGGAGCAGAGCAAGGTTATACTATATAGTAACAGTCAGAGTGCTCTACTGCTGGCACAAAACCTAGTCTATAATGCGCACACAAAGCATATAGACGTGAGATACCATAGGATCAAAGAGCTAGTGGAGGAAGGTGAAGTGGAACTGATGAAGGTCGATACCAAGGAGAATTAGTCTGATGCGCTCACGAAGATACTTCTTAAAGACAGCTTTTAGATGTGTGTGGCATGGATGGGTCTACTAGGAAGAGATGAGTTTACAAGAACTTAAAAGCATCAAGATAGAGAATGTGAGCTCAAAAGTGGCACTCCTAAGTCTTGAAAATATGAGAAGAAAAGTCATGAAAAGATGGGAGTAAGCTAGAGAAGATATCAGCCTAGATAAGTATGGTATAGAAACTTAGTCGGCTCATCCTGAGACTAGATTGGCTAAGTTGGAAACTAGATCGGCTCAGTCTTAGACTGCATCAGCTATATCTTAGAGAAAATCTAGATAAAAAGCAATATTTTTGGGACTACTTGTTGAAGGAAAATCCTGATTTTTCGAAGTCAGATTCGTTTAGATCTGATTGGATCGAGAGGCATATTTCAAAAATTTTCTCTTAGATCCTAATCAGATCTAATATTTTTTAGATCTAATTTTATGATCTGATAAATAAAAAAATTAAATTAAATTAAATCTAAATTAGTTTTATCTTGATTTGGGTAATCCGATTATCCATTGATGATCTGCTGATTGCCTGAGGTTCTAATCTAGCCATGCAAGCACCTACCCTCTACTGGTATCCACTCAGGCTAGATCTGAAGATCTTCTCCTTCTTTATTTCATCTCCAAAAATTATATCTGGATCTAATTTGGAGGATCTTTAAAACTCCTTTTGAAGATCAGCAGTCGTCTTTGCAGCAATGCTGCCTTCTTCCTTTCTCGTCAGCCTTTTCTTGCCTGAATCGCACTAATCTGAAGCCCAACTATCCTTGGGCATGGAGAGGAGAGAGATGGCCTAAAGGTGGTATGGAGAAGGAAGAGGGATAGCCTTGGGGCGTGGCTAAGAGAGAAGTCACTTAAAAGTGGGCGTAGACAGGTCTTTATATAGACCCTACTGTGCCATGCAGTGCCACATCACTACAGCCAATTACGTTTCTTCCTTCAATCAGATCTAAATCTAATTGGTGGGATGACATTACCTGATCCAATCAGATGAGAGACCCATAGATTCATCCTAAGGTGGCACCTAAGACTGATCAAAGTCTATAGGTGAGAGTCACCTAGTTTGAATCCAAGAAGCAATCTGGAGTCCCATCCGTATGGGACTCTAGGTGTCCCTATCCATAGGCACACGCCATCCTAGGCATGTGCCCCCTTCTTTCTAATTTCTAGGAGGGGACAAGCCTCTATCTACTCTCCAATAAGTGCATGACATATGGGCAGATGTCCAAGGATTAAAGGTCAACGTTTGACCAAAGTCAAAGGACAAGAATTAGCAGATGACGAAAAATGGCAGGTATTGTCTCAAATTTATATCATAAATTAAGACAATTCTTTTCTAACTTGGACAAGCTCCAGTCAGACTAGGTAAAGGTACTTGAGTGAGCACAAACTCATTTGGCTCAGTTGAGACAACTTTTAATGATAGAAAAAGGAGAACGTTAGGTTCAATCGTGTGCTAGCACGATTTTCTTGAACCTAATTGAATCTAATTCAAATCAATTGAATTGGGTTAGTTCAATTGATGATATCCAAATTCAAACTCTTATTTGTGTGATCCCAGTTAGGTTCAGTTCTATATGGTAATGGGATATGTCATGATCTCTATCATCGACATCATCGAAAACTCTTTTCGATGGATCAGAACTCTTCTGATTCAGACAACTAGAATGATCGATCATCTAAATCATTCTAATTGCTCCCAAAATCCACCAGTGACACCTAGCAGTATATGGTGGCAACCCATCAGAGCTAAAAATGAACCTCTTGGTGCAGCTACTTGTGTGATTAAGTTCTTCTATGTGATTAAGTTCTTCTATCTTGAGCTCCGATCAGATTAGGGTTAAGGTGAACTCGTCAAACCCTAATTTCTATCATATGATTTAATCATTCGATTCAAGTCCGATGTGAAAACCTTAAATAGAAACTCTTTCTATTATTTCACTCTCTGCCATGGCCATGGGCTTATGGACTTGATTCTCATGATCATCATAGGGCTGCTCCTCATCCACCGAGGTAGATAGATTCCATCTTGATGCAATCCAATTCCTACAATGAACATGCTATAGCCAACATACACCTCAGGGTTTCCGAATGGCTAGGAGACCAAGTCAATGGTGTAGTCAAACTATAACACCCTCAAGGTGAACTTACCGATGCACCTCAGGTCAAAGAACCAGACACACCACTGCAGCATCGAGTCAGTCATCGACGAGAAGGTAGACTTCCTTATGACTACTCAAGATGGTAACGCTCAGTGCCCTCATTCTCTAATGAGTACCTATACTCTTGCTCCGATGTCTCTATACCGTAGACTCAAGACTCATCTACTATAAAAAAGTGATTGTACACTAACCTTCTGGATCAATCACCATCCTCATGATGATTTTACGGTCAGAAGCATTTTATGAGTTAATAATGAAAATTCTTGTCTTAAATTTTCAACTCTTGAAAATAAAAATTATCATTACCATCAACTCAAGGGATGTATCACAGATACTAAATATGCATATATGATAGAAAATAATCCATTTTATAATTTATAGTCAAAATTATAATTTTGCCTTTAGAAGTGTGTTGGGGATAAATCCCGCTCCTGCCGAAGTCGGGCCCGACGCTCAGCATAATGTAACCAGTAGCCACAAAAGAGCTCCGACAGACGGGCTTCAACCGAACTCCCAACGGCCGAGCTTCTTCAAGCAGGACGAACTAATCAGCTTCCAAGCTTCTTCCGGACTCCCAGCGTTGAGACTGAACTTCCTGGGATGCCGAACTCCTTCAGACTCCCCACGGCCGAACTCTTTCAGCCTGCCGGACTGCCTAGCGGCCGAACTCCCCAGTGTCCAGGCTTCGGGCCGAACACCCACCGTCGGCCGAACTTCCTTGTGGCCGAACTTCCCAGTGTCCAGGCTTCAGGCCAAACACCCACCATCGGCCGAACTTCCTTACGGCCGAGCTCCTTGGACTCCAAGCGGCAGGACGGAGACGGACTCCTCCCAGACGCCCGAGCCCCTCCCGAGTTTCCCCTTCAGCCGAACTCTCCTACAAGTCCGAACCCATTCGGACCCCACGGCCGAACTCCTTCGGACCGACTCCAGGCGAGCCCAGGCGGTCGAACCCCTTTGGATCGACTCCAGGCGGCCGAACTCCTCAGCGAGCCCTGGCCGAACCAACTAGCAACCGAAGTCCTTCAACTGGCCCCAGCTGAGCTTCTTCGGGCCTCTCAGCGGTCGAACTCCTCGGCAATCGTCCCTCGACCGAACTCTACAGATGGCCGACCCTTCAGCCAGACGAACTCCCCCAGCTTCCCCTTCAGGCCGAACTCTGTTACAAGTCCGAACTCCTCTGGACGAACTGTCGCCTGCAACAAGATCCGGACGACGCCTTCCTCTCCGTACCGGACTCCATGCGGCCGACGACTCGCCAGTATGGCTCCCACGATCCACCGGACGACGCCTTCCTCTCCGTACCGGACTCCATGCGGCCCACGACTCGCCAGTATGGCTCCCACGATCCACCGGACGACGCCTTCCTCTCCGTACCGGACTCCATGCGGCCCACGACATGCCAGTATGGCTCCCACGATCCACCGGACGACGCCATCCTCTCCGTACCGAACTCCATGCTGCCCAACGACTCTCTGCCAGACGGCATGACCGTCACCATCAACTAAGCTCCGCTATAAAAGGACCCCTCCAGATACGCCAAGGCTAAGCTCTCTGAACTCTCGACTCTCTAAGCTCTCCTCCTCATCTCTAAGCTCCGGAACTCATTCCGAGCACTCCATTACTGTTGGCCGGAAAACTAACTTGACCGTCGGAGGGTCCTGCCGGAGCCACCCCCCCACCGGTTCCGGACGGGACTTCATTTTGCAGGTCCCCGGCGGCGACCTCAGCGGCCTCGACTCCGGCGACCTCCGGCGAGGATGGATTTCTGCACCAACAGATTGGCGCTGAAAGGAAGGGCCTGAACCTTCGAGGTTCCCTTGTTCTTAAAGGAGTGCTCGGCGACCCTTCTCTTCCCTCTCCGGAGATCTTCCTTTTCTCTTTCGAAGAGAAAATGCCACCCAGGAGAGCTTCGGCACGGCGCTCGGTGGCCTCCGCGACCCGATCCCGTCCAGGCCCGTCTGTTCCTGCTTCAGCCCCGGCGGCCTAGGTTCCACCTGCACCCGCGGTGGATGTGAAGCAGTTCGGCCTGCTTGTCCGACAGATCCGTGGCCTCACGGAGGCGTTGCAGGCTATACAGCAGCCTCCGGTGGCGACTCCACCAGCAAGCCCGCCATGAGGGCACGAGGAATCAGCCTTAAGGAAGAGCCCAATCGCCCCTAAGAGAGAAACGGAGAGCAGAAGTTCCCCCGCCGAAGCGGAATGAAGTTCGGCGCGAGGAAGGCCGAACCCACCCATGAGCCCGTCATCGAGGAAGCTCCGACAAAGAAGTATGAAGTCCTCCCGCGGAAGCTTCCACGGGAAAGCGGAACGAAGTTCGGTGCAAGTGAGGCCGAACTCACGCTCCAGTATGTCCCCCAAAGGAACCACCTACAAAGTGTTCACCGGAGGCGGAACGAAGTTCGGGCAAGAAAAGCCGAGCTCCCCTCGAGCTCGCCCGAACTCGTCCGAACAAGAGCAGCAGGAAGTTCTCCCACGGCGGGTCTCGCGGGAAAGAGGAATGAAGTTCGGCTCGAAGAAAAGCCGGGCTCCCCCCAAAGCTCGGCATCAAGGCGAAATGAAGTTCGGTGGAAAGCCGAACTCCTCAGCTCAACCTCCAAATGAAGTTCGGCGCCGGCAAGGACGGAACGAAGCCCCCCGCGGAATGAAGTTCGGCACAAGCGAGGGCGGAGCAAAGTTCTCCCGCGGAACGAAGTTCGGAGGAAGACCGAACTCATCAGCTCATCGAAATAAAGTTCGGCGGAAGCAAGGCCGAACTCTCCCTTTTGAGCTCATCAATGAAGCTCGGCGCAAGCGAAGCCGAACTCCACCTTAAAGCCCACCATCACAGTGAAGTTCGGCGCAAGCAGTGGCGAAGTTCTCCCACCAATGAAGTTCGGCATCAGGGAGGCCGAACTCCGCAGCAGATCACCCAAGTGAAGTTCGGCCGCGCTCGAGACCGCCCCAGGGCGATCGAGGCCGAACTCCCCCTCAAGTACGTCGCCACAACGAATTCACGGGAGGTGCGATAAAGTTCGGGCAAGCAAAGCCGACCCCCTCTCTGCGAGCAGGGAAGTCCGGACAAAGAAGCATGAAGTTCTCCCACGGAAAGTTTCGCGGGAAAGCGGAATGAAGCTCCACGCAAGCGAAGCCCGAACTTCTCGAGCTCACCGCAAAGGAAGCCCCGACAGAAGGGCGCGAAGAAATCCTCCTCCCGAAAGATTCCGCAGCTACGACCCGCTCCTCTAACTCGAATTCTCGGCGAAGTTAAGAGCCAGCCGCCAAGACCTGAAGGACTACGGCCTCCCCAAACGTGCGCGATCGAAGGCAAGTAAAGCCCCTACCATCGCGACCACGGCCACGACACTGAGGAATACGTTCAGCTCCAAGACGAGATTGAAGAGCTCGTCAAAAAGGGACGACGGGATAAATTCCTCCGACGCCGGTCTGAAGCAGGAGAAGATCGGCTAAAGGCGCTGCCGTAACTGGAAAAGACAAGAAGGTCGGCCGCCTCGCAACGCCACCCCGGGGAGGAGCTAGGAGCTAGCTACATCGGTGATTGTCGTCCCCAGCGACAAAGTCAAGAGAAGCATGTTCCAAATTAAGAAGGCCGGCATGAGATAGAGGAGGTCGTCTGGACGGGACTTACTGCCCGAGGGAACTCCGAGGAACAACACCCCGACAACCCTCGAACGAAAATGCGCTGCGATCAGCTTCTCCTCGGTAAAACTCTCCCCTCTCAATAAAATCATTTCTGGATGCGAAAACTATGCGATGACAGGGAAGAAGCAGTCAGCCGCGTTAGGAACAGGAGGAGAACCTCGTCCTAGCGCGAGCAAAGTCGAAGGCCCCGTCCACGAAGGACGGGATGGGGGGAGAGGCGAGGACGACGGTCCTCATGTGCCCCCACAGCCGGCTAGGAACAGGAGGAGAACCTCGTCCTAGCGTGAGCAAAGTCGAAGGCCCCGTCCACAAAGGACGGGATGGGGGGAGAGGCGAGGACGACGGTCCTCATGTGCCCCCACAGCCGGCTAGGAACAGGAGGAGAACCTCGTCCTAGCGTGAGCAAAGTCGAAGGCCCCGTCCACAAAGGACGGGATGGGGGGAGAGGCGAGGACGACGGTCCCCATGTGCCCCCACAGCCCGTTAGGGAACAGGAGGAGAACCTCGTCCTAACGTGAGCAAAGTCGAAGGCCCCGTCCACCTAAAGGACGGGATGGGGGGAGAGGCGAGGACGACGGTCCCCATGTGCCCCCACAGCCCGTTAGGAACAGGAGGAGAACCTCGTCCTAACGCGAGCAATAGAGATGCTAGGAACTTTCACAGAAGATGTTACATCAAGGAAGTACTAAAGAGGCATTTAGATTGGAACTCTAAGAGGAAGTTTTAGTACCTTCAGACAAGGCATTCATTTCTTTCTAGAGATTGTGCCCTAGCACACCTAAGAAATAGAATTGATGCAGTAAATTTCTTATGCTTCAAACAATAGGGAGCTCATGATTTATGCTCCATGTTATGTACACGATACCGTGATATAGCCCCATGTCGTGAGTTGTCACGAAGCAGATATCAGTTGAATCCAGGGCAGAACACTGAACTTCTATGCAAATTTATCCTTAAGTACTTTAAGAAGAATAAGGATATGTTTACTATCTTTGACAATGAGAACACTCCAAGTCTAGGGTCATACAGGACTCGGACTTTATTCCAATGTAAATGATCTGAAAGTTCGACATCTGGGAAGGCTAATTAATGTATAACTGGGTGGAGCTATGCGGATTTTGCAAAGTTTTACAAGTAGACAGTGCTGATAGTAGATTCCACCACTGAAAGTAGAAATATATTGCTTACGTCAGAAGCTGCAAAGGACGGCATTTTGGGATATAAGAGTTTGCCACAGAGATCGGAAGTAATCGCCATTTAGATCCAATCCTTTATGTACTGAGACAAACAAAGAGCACCACACCTTTGCTCTAAAGGAGCCGACGGCTCATCAAAAAATCTAACGCAAACGAAAGCGGCGGAGATTACCATCTCATCCACGACTACTCGAGAAGGATACGTCGAGATCAAGAGAGTCAACTCACAGACAATTGCGGTGGATCATGCCTATTACAAAAACCGTTGGGCCCAGTAGAAGATCAAAGCCACTCTTAAGAAGATGGGACTTAGATTTGTAGCCAATTTGGCTTTAGGTCAAGTAAAAGTTTGTAGATATGTTGTGCCTAGAAAGTCAGAATTGGCTGACACTTGTGTAATTTACACCTTTGTTGGTGCAGGAAATCATCCTCGTCGGGAGGTCGCCGGAGTCAGAGGCCACTGAGAGTCGCCGGTCGTGACCTGGCAAAACCAGTCCCATCCGGAATCGGTGCGCGGGTGGCTCCAGACACGGGGACCCTACCACGGTCAAGTTTAGTTTTTGGCCAACAGTAATGGAGTGCTCGGAATGAGTTTCGCAGAGCTTAGAAGCATGCAAGAGGAGAGCTTGGAGGAGTCGGAATGAGTTCAGAGAGCTTTAGCCTTAGCCGTTCTCTGGAGGGCTTTTATAGCGGAGCTTTAGTTGAGGTTGACGGTCTGCCATCTGGCAGAGAGTCGTTGGCGGCATGTAGTTCGGTACGGAGAGATTGCATCGTCACGGTGGATCGTGGCCATTTACTGGATGTCGTGGGCCGCATGGAGTTCGGTACGGAGAGGAAGTGGCATCATCTGTGGATCATGGACCATTATGGTGAGTCGGTGGCCGGCATGGAGTTAGGTTACGGAAGAGGAACGGCGTCGTCCGGTGATCGTGGGAAGCCATACTGGCGCAGTCGTCAGGCCGCATGGATCACCGGTCACGGAGAGGAAGGCATCGTCCGAATCTTGTTGCAGGCCGAATAGTTTCATTCCAGAGACGTTCGGACTTGTAACAGAGTTCGGCTACCGCAACCGTCTAACTATGAAGGGGAAAGCTGGGGGAGGCTTCGGCTAGCTGAAGGGTCGGCCATCTGTAGGAGTTCGGAACCGAGGGATGATTCCGAGGAGTTTGACCACTGAGAGGCCCGAAGCAAGCTCTCTGGGGCAAGTTTGGAAGGACTTTTTTTCTTTTCGGTTTTTTTGCTGTTGGTTCGGCAGGGCTGGCTGAGGGAGTTCGTCGCCTAGAGATCGGCTCCGAAATGGGTTCAGACTTGTAGGAGAGTTCGGCTGAAGGAGAAACACGGAGGAGCTTGGGCCGTCTGGGAGGAGTCTTGTCTAATCCTGCCGCTTGGAGTCCAAGGGAGCTCGGACGCCAGAAGTTCGACGGCGGTGGGGGTTCGGCCCGAAGCCTGACACCTGGAGAGTCTCGGCGCTAAGGACAGTCCGACAGGCTTGAAAGAGTTCAGGCACATGAGGGAGTTTCGAAGGAGTTCGGCATCCCAAAGAGTCAGGTCTTCGCGCTAGCGGAGTCCGGAAACGAAAGCTTGGAAGCTGACCAGTTCGTCCTGCTTGGAAGAAGCATCGGCACTGGGACGATCGCTGAAGCCCGTCTTTCCGGAGCTCTTACTGCGGCTACTAGTTTTACATTATGTTGCAGCGTCGAGGCCGGGCTTCGGCAGGAGCGGAATTTATCCCCCAACAGAGCCCCCATCCTAAGTTCAAAAATTGAAGGAAGGGCAGTACAAACAACAGGCGATCGCCGAAGTCTTCTTCAGGCTTTTCGCATTTGTTTGCAGCTGGATTCTCCGGCGGCGCAGGTCTCAATCTCCAGCAATGTTGACGCTGAAGTTGAGGCTGAGGCTTGGGGCGACCTCATCTCCGACGATGGTTTGAAATTCGTGCGCTCTTGGGGGAGATCTTATCTGCCTGCACTAGCGACTACCTGTAAAGCTTTCTTCGCGGTTAAGATCTTGTCTCTAGCCGAGGATCTATATCTCACTGACAGCGAGCTTCCCTCGGGGGAGATCTTATCTCTGCAGCCGAAGGTTGGTGCTCGCTGTTAGCGAAGTTTTCTCTCCTATTCTAAACGAGGTTGTATCACGGTCGCGTCGGAGAGATCTTATCTCTCAGACGAGGTTATGGTGCTCGCCGTTAGGACGAGTTTCTCCATCTTGTTCCTTAACCGCAGGTTAGTTCACGATCGCTACGGAAAGGTCTTATCTCTAGCTCAGAGGTTGAACGTGCAGCGCTCCGGGGGAGATCTTACTCTTCCTACGGGCCGAAGCTTCACTCGAAGAGATCTCAGTATCTCCTGCGGCCGAAGTGCGCGCATCTGGGAGATCTTACTCCTCAGGCGAGCTTACCTCGGGGAGTATTATCTCCTGTAGCTCGAGCTATCCTCCGGGGGAGATTCTATCTCCTGCAGTCTGAGGTTGGATGCTCGCACGTTAGGATGAGGTTCTCCTCCTGTTCCTAACCAGGTTATTCAACGGGATCGCTCGGAGAGTCTCTATTCTAGACCGAGGGATGAAGTGCCGCGCATCGCGGGGAGATCTATCTTCTGCGGGCGGCTTCACTCGGGGGAGATCTTATCTCCTTGCCGGCCGACAGTGCACGCTCGGGAGATTCCTTATTCCTGCAGCGCGGCTTCCCTCGGGGGAGTCTTATCTCCTGCAGCCGGCTTCCCTCAGGGGAAGAACAAATACTCTACGCCGAGGTTGGTGCATCGCATTAGGATGAGCGTTCTCCTTCCTGTTCCTAACCCAAGGTTGTTCAACGGATCGCTCGGGAGAGATCTTTCTCTAGCCAAGTTGGTGCTCGCGTGTTAGGACGACGGATTCTCCTCCTGTTCCTAATCGAGGTTGTTCACGGTCGCATCGGAGAGATCTCTATCTCTTTAGTCGAGGTTGAAGTGCGCGCCTCGGGGGAGATCTTATCTCCTGCCGGCGCGAGCGTATCGCTCGGGGGAGATCTTAATCTCCATGCAGCGAAGGTGATGCGCTCGGGTGGGAATCTTACTTTCTCCTGACGCGAGTTCACTCGGGGGAGATCTTATCTCCTACGGCGGTCGAGTGCCAGCGCTTCGGGGAATCTTATCTCGTGACTGCCGAGCTTCCCTTCGGGGAAGATCTTATCTCATTCAGATCGAGGGTGCGCGCCTCGAGGGGGCATCTTATCTCCTTCGCGCCGAGCTTTTCTTGGGGGAAATCTTATTCTCCTGCAGCGAGGTGCGCGTCGGGGGAGATCTTATCTCCTTTGCAGCGAGCTTCACTCGGGGAGATCTTATCTCCTACGGGCCGAGCTTAACTCGGGGAATCTTATCTCTTGCCAGCCGAGCGTAGCCGGCCATCGGAGGGAAGATTGTCTTAATCTCCTAGCGGCCGAGGTCTTGTTGCTCGCGTTAGGCATTTGAGATTCCCTTCTGTTCCTAACGCGGTTGTGGGGGCACACTGGAGACCGTCTGTCCTACGCCTCTCCCCATCTCGTTTTTAGCCGTGTGAACGAGGCCTTCGACCTT